>JAMYXO010007454.1:0-12110 GCA_033310375.1 Conus canariensis
TTTAAATTAAACGTATTTTATAAACAGCATTTGATTATAAAAAAATTTTAACAGTATTTAATCTCCTATTTTTTTTTTCTGATTTTTTATTGTTAGGTTGATCACAACTTTTTGGGCCAAAAAATTTTTTTCAAATTTTATATAGTTTGGAAATTTTTTTGACCCTGTATTTTCAATAAATAAAGTTCGGTTACTTTTGGGAAATTTTTTTTTTTTTTTTTTTTTTTGTAAAATTTGCCTGCTGGTAAAAAATTGCCATTTGTCCCCTGTGGGAGCTAAAAAGGGGTTTTTCCCAGCCCATTGCAGATACAAACATTTTTGGAAATTTTCTAAAAATTTTTTACCATTTTTTCCCAGTCCCCCCTCTACTAAAAATCGTTTTCCCCCAATCGTTTTTCTTTTTAATTTTTTTCAAAACCCTTTCCGATTGCTATTTTTCCTCGCCTTTACAAACCTATACAACATTTATTTATCTGATAAGGCCCTCTTTCTGGAAATCCCTATACTTTTCAATAAAAAAATAATTGGTTTGACCAAAAAAATTTTTTGATCCCACAACTTTCCCCATGAATTTTTAAAGTTTTTTTTGGGGGCTCCAAATTCTTTTTTTCGGGTTTTTCCCATCTTCCCTTGATCCTTTTTTCCCCAGTTTACTTTAATATTTCGGGCTATTGGATCTGCCGAAAAAGTCCCCCAGTAAAACGAAATTTTTTTCGAATTTAACCCGGAAAAGGCACATTGAAATTTCTTCTCCGCCCTTACCCAAATTTTTTAACCTTTAAAGTTTTTCTTTTAAAGGGGCGGGTTTAAATTTTTAA
Organism: Conus canariensis; assembly: GCA_033310375.1. NCBI lineage: Eukaryota > Metazoa > Mollusca > Gastropoda > Neogastropoda > Conidae > Conus > Conus canariensis. The sequence continues at coordinate 819 of JAMYXO010007454.1, forward strand.
CCCTGGAAAATGCTTCAAAAGATTTTGATATGTTTGACCCAAAAACGCCAAAACTTCATTTTTTTAAGAAATTTAATGAAATGCCATCGGGGAAAACTTTTTTATTTTTATGCTATTTCAAAAGTTATTTTTTTGGGCACTCCAATGCCTAATATAGGGCTGTTTCTAATCTTTTTTTAAGCCAAGATCTCTACCGCTAAAAAAAGGGCCCCCGGGGGAGAGAAGGGGGAAAACCGGGCTGATTCCACAACAAACCCTTTAAAAGGGGTTCAGAACAATAAAACCACCGTGGTTGTTTAAACAATTTTGAAACTATTTTTTTAAAACCCAACTGATACCCATTTTCTGAAAGTTGTTCAAATCCAAAAAAGGTAAAAAAAGTAGGGTAAATTAAAACACTTTAGATATCGAATCAAAAGCCTTAGAGAAATCTTTTTGCTATCAAAAAAAACCTTTTTTACTGGTTGTATTTGAAAAAAATTCTTTGGGCATCTTTTATTTTTCCCCAAAAATTTGGGTTGCTAAAATTTCTGCCTTTAAAAGGCAAACCCATTTTGATCCTCATTAACCATTTTTTCCTTTTACCTTACCTAATTTTTTAAGTGAAAAATTTTTGGGGGCTAATATTTTATATTTTGTGTTCTTTAAAAGTGATATGTCTCCAGTTGTTCTTTTGTCTCTGTCGAAAGTCTTTTCCCCTTTTGAAAAGGGAAAAATGTAATGATGCCTTTTTTTTGTGGAATGACAGTTCAACAGAAAATTAAAAAGGAATCGTTAAATGAATGAGTTAAAATAGGTCCCTATTTTGTTTTTTTTAAAAAAAATTTCCCCGGCGTGTTTTCCACCCACTGCCGGGAGCTGATCCATTTTTTTAAAATCATTTGGAGCGCACAGTTGTTTCAAAATTAAGAGTGCCCTTTTCCTTTTCGCAGGGAATATGCCCCCCCTCCCTCCTCTAAACGTTGTGAGTTTTTCGTTTAATAAGAAGGGGATGTTGCCTTTTTAAAATACTTTTTTAGGCCTGTTTTTTTTATTATGTAATCTTTTGTTTAAAAAAAAACCCTTGTCCCCCCGTAGTATTTCTCTTTCGTTTAATTTAAATTTTGTGACAGACTGTATTTTGTCCAAAACACAATTTTTTTTTTCAAAAACCCCGTTGGCCGGAACATGTTCACCCTAAAACCGGTTGGTTAGCAAACCCGACTGCCTTGGGTCCAAAAAAACCCGCGCTCTGTTAAAAAGCCAGGGAAGGGTGAAACGATCAGGGGAGTTTTCCCGCAGCATTTCCGGCAAAACAAAATTCCCTGTGGCCGGGAAAGGGCTTCCCCCAACGAGTTGCTGTACAGTCAGGTATTTCTTATCCCAAAAAATAATTTTTTTTAAAAACGTAATCCAAAAACGTTTCCCCCCTTTCCCATAGGCGACTGTAACTTCTCAGCGGCCTATAAAGGTTTAAAAAAAAAGTATTTGTTGTTTTTTTGGGATATCTTTTTGATTTATATGGTGATAAAAGGAAACTGGTTTTTTTGAAAGTATGAACAGAAAGGGGAAAAAAAAATACAATTTTTGAATGGTGATCGGGCAAAAAGAAAAAAGGGGTTAGCTAAATTTTTAAAAAGGGGGGGTTATGATGCAAAAAAAGGGTTTTTTTTTTTTTCGCTAAAAGTTATGTTTAAAGATACAAAAAATAGTAACTCCAGGAGGTAGGGGTTTGGAAAAATATCATGCGTTAAAAAGGGGTTTGGGAAATCTCCCTTTTTTAATTTTCCCTTTTTATATGAATAATGAAAATTTTTTGGGGTTTTTATAAACAAAGTGTTGGGGAAAACTTTTCCTTTTTAAAGTGGGAAATTTTAAGGGCTTGTACTGTTACTAAAGAAAAAATTTTTTATGAACAGAGATCATTCTCTGAGATGTAGTTATTCTGGGGAAATGATAAAAAAAAACATTTTCCTTTTTGGGGTTGGAAAGAAACATGAAACATGGGAAAAAAATTCTTAAAACTTGGGTTAAAAAGTGACGAAAAAAAATCGTTAAATTTTATGGAAATTGATTATATTCTTTGGTTTTTCGAAAAAGGGTTTACCCTGGAAAGCCTTTTTTCCCCTCAATGTGGGAAACATGATTTCGAAAAGGTCTAAAGTGGAAATCCCTTTCCCCGGGAATGTGTAAAGGGATGATTTGGGGAAAGGGTATAAAGTGGAAACCTTCACCCCCAAACCCCCCCAAGCCCCAATGAGTAAAAAAAGATTTCGGAAAAGGGGAATTTTTCTATTGGGGATTTTTGAAAAGGAAAATGTGTAGATCTTTGCTTGGGTTTTTTTTCCCCCAAGTTCTGGTGAAATTTTAAAGGGAACTGTTTGGTTATTTAAATATTAAAAATTTAAAACCCCTGGTTTAAAAATTCCTTTGTTGTAGTGCTAATAATCAAAAGGGAGTTTTTTTCCCCCCCAAATAAAGTCGTTTTCCTGGGGGTGACCGGGGGGAACCCGGGAAGGGCCCCTGCAAAAGGGGGCTGGGCGTGGCCCGAGTCTACCCTTTTCCCCGCCCCCTGGGTGAAAGGGTGTTGGGGAGGTCGACGTAGGAAATCGACAAATTTTGCCCGAAACCCGCCACTTGGGGGCCCCGGGGCCCGGGGCATAGCCGAGAAACTTTCCCCTGTCACCGCCCTGCGGGGGGTGTGGAGATTTGACGTGGGAAAACGCCAAAAAAATCCCGACGCGGGCCCGTTAAAGCCAGAGCCCCCCCCTCTTGAGGTATTTGAAACCAGCAACCCGGGTTTGGGGGCCCGGCTTACCCCGAAGCCGTCCAAAAGGGCTGTCGCTTTTGGGGGTGTTTGAACTAAAGTCTTAATTTTGTTTGAGTAAAAAGCACTCGTGTTTTGGGGCCGTCCCCCTCCCCCTTTGGGCAAGCCTTTTTATTGGGGTTCCCGTGGAGACCCTGCGAAAACTGCTTTCCCCAAACTTGTGCGAGGTCCCAGGAGATTTACTTCTTCTAAAGCATTCTTCACGAGAGACTTTTCGACGGCCTGTGGACTGTCGTGTTGAGCCGGACGGGGCCCGGGGAAAAAAGCAAAGGAAAAAATAAAGAAAAAATTGGGGAGAACCCAAATTTAAATGTGGGGGAAAACAAGTGCAGGTTAACCCTTTTTTCATCATGAAGTAATGACTTGGGGGGAAAAATTTTGAATTTTTTTTTAGAAGGGGTTGAAGGGAGGAAAAAAAATGCCTATTTTTAAAAATATAAAAAACCCTTTCCCACTAGCTGAAATGAAGAACCATGACTTTTTCCTTCCTCGGGTAAGTTTTGGGGCCAGCTCCTAGGCCTTTCGTCTGCGGGAAATCAAAACTCATAAAGGAAAAACACGGAAATCATGTCCTGGGGGCGCTTGACACAAATAAAAACAAAACCCCCAGTCGGTAATTCTGGGGGTGTTCCACCCCCAAAGGGGTTCAAAAAAAGAATCCAACAGCACCCCCAAAAAGCACCCCACGAAAGGAGTCAATAAAACAAACGAAAGTGGGACAGAAAAAAATTTTGCTAAAAAAACAAAAAAACTTTATATGCCACAGTATAAGATATAGGACAATTTTTGAGCCCCAAGCTTCGGATCCTTAAAGGGGGCAGAAGGGAAAGATCAAAAGATATGGAACAGCCGGATTGGTCAGCTCTGCGGGTTCTTTAAAACCCCAAAGCATTGCCCAGTGGCTAAAAATTGTGCAGAACAACCTTTCTTGGTTCCCTAATATATAATTAAAATTATATATATAAAATATAAAAAATTTTAAATGCTAAACAAAAAAGTGGGTGGGGGAAAAAGGTGCAGGCAAAACAATTCTTAAAACCCGTTATAGTAATGCCCGGGAAAAGATTTGAACTTAAAAATTTTATTTTTAATATATAAAAAATTAAATTGTACGCCGGGGGTTTTACGGGGGTACCTATTCTACTAAAAATTGTTTATTTTTTGAATATTGATGGTCTTTGTCAAATTTTTGTGTGTTGATGGCTGGGGCTGCATTAAAAAAAAGAAAAGGGGTTGACTTGTTCCCAAAGGGCCCTGTCCTTTTTTCGAATGTGTGAGTGGGGTTTTTTTAAAAAACCCGTACGCGCATCCAAATTTCTGTGAGTCAGACAAACAGACACACGCACCAAGCATCCAAAACCCAAAAATGATTTTTCCGGGCCTCACTAAAAAAAACCTGTTAATTGTATTTCTTTTAAACCCCCAATCTTTTTTTCCCTAAATTAAAAAAAAAAAAGAAACTATTTTTGTGTGGGGGTGTTGGGTGTGTGGGGGTTGTGTGTTGTGTGTGTTGTGTTTTTTTTTCTTTTTTTTTTTCACCCCTTTAAATCCTTTTCATTTCGTTTTTTGTATTTTGTACAACCTTTAGATTTTTTTCGTTTTTTCTGTTTAATTTTTTAGCTTTTTTTTTTCAGGATATAGGCTTGTCTGGGAATTTTTAAAAATTTTTGGGGGGCAGAGATTTTGTTTGGAAATCTGGGGAGAGATCAAGGCTGACCCTGGCTGCCCAGGAGGGGTGGGGGTTTTCAGGAGGGAACTTTCCGAAAAGGCCAGAGAAAAGCCCCGGGACTAAAAATTCCTTTTTCCCCCACCTTTCCCAAAACCCGATTTTTCCCAAAAAGGGGGAACCAAAAAAGGTGGGATACCTGAGAAATAGTAGCAAAGTATGAACCATCCCCTTCCCTGAGGTGCTTTAGATTTTAACGTTTTTGGGCCACGAAAAGGAGAAATCCCCCGGGAGGGGAAAGGTGTGTCCCACTGCGGGAAAAGCATTTTCATAGGGTGGAAGTGAATCCGCGAAATGCGTGAACCCCTAAAGGGCCCTCCCCCCTTTTTCCCTTAAACAAGACACCCCCTGTTTGGCGAGTAAAAGCAAAATTTCCAAACGTGAAAAACAAAAAGGGGGGGGGGGGGGGGGTGGGGGGGGGGGGGGTTTTTCTTACTTCGAAGCCAAAATAGTGGGTGAAAGGAACAGAGGGGTCCCCCACTCCTTTTTTTCCCAAAAGTCGTCAAAAACAAAAATAAACTCAGGGCCCCCTCATTTTGGAAGGCCAGTGTTCAGGCAATCTTTGTGGTCTCGAACCACAAAAAATTTGTTTTCCCGGGGCTTCTAATAAAAATCGCAAAGCAAAACGGCCGTTGGGGGGCGTCTTAAACCCCCCCCAAAAGGATGCACGGGCCAGGGGCACCCCAAAAAAGGGCCTGGGGCCCTATGCTGGCTGCGCGGGCTTTGGTTTTGTTCCCCCCCCAAGACGACCCGATAAACCAAGACCCCCCCAAGGGACGGGGGCCCCGACAGTGGCTTAAAAAAAGTGGCGGTTGGGGGAGGGGCAAAGGGAAACCCTCCACCATTTCCCCCCGGGGATCATTATTTTTCCTTATGGAAAAAAATTCGAAAACAATCCGAAACTGTATTCTTCCGTTTGGACTTCGTATGAAACCTAAAGGCGCAAAAATGCAGGTCTAAATCTAGGGATTGGGGCCCGGGGGACTTCCCAATTTCCAGATGAGCCTCCATGGACCTTTTTCACCCCCAAAGAAATTCCGTTGATTTTGGTTGCTTTTCGCAAAGGAAATTTCCACCCGTTTTCTGGTATATAAAGGCATTGTACAAAAACTTCCATCCTTTCAAAAAAATATTTACTGAGGGTTTCCCAAAATTTCTGAAGAGGGGGTTGGCCCTGAGGGGGCCCTTTTTGGGCCCGGTGCCCCCTTTTTTTAAATTTTAAATTAAAGACAAAATTTTCCCTAAAAATTTCCCCCTTTTTGCTCTGGCTAAACCCTTACGGGGCCCTGGTTCAAGCATGAAGAAAAAATTCTAAAAATCCACAAACAACCCACTTTCAGATTTTGTCTATGATTCGTTTGTCGGGGTTTTGGGGGCGATACCCCTTGGCCGAAACCCCCGTCATCCCCGGGAACCTTTTTAAAACTTTAAAAAATTTTTACCCCGTTGAAAGCGGAAGGTCCAAACATTATTTCTGGCTTTTGGGGTTTTTTGTCATGTTGGCATCAGGGGGGAATGGAATAGGGGTGATCCGTTTTTGGCCCGAGAATGGGCCCCAACAAAGGGGAAAATGACTTTTCAGATCAAAAACCCTGCACAAGGGGTTAAAAAATTTAAAAGTTTTAATTTATTTTTTCAAAAGGGCCTCTGGCCGGACATTGGAAAAAACACTAGACCGGATAACCCAAAAACCTTTTTTAGATCCGTCCAACCCCAAAAAGAGTCTCATCTAAACCCCTTGGGGGTTGCAAAGAAGGGAAACGGTTCTATGCCCGGGGGCACACCGGCCAAATTTTTAAATTTTTCTCATGCATACCTTTTAAAAGGGTTTAAGGAAAACTCCGTGGGGGCATAACTGTGCCAAACCCCAATGACATATTCTTTTCCCAATTTTGGGAAAATTGCATGATGTGAAAAACACAAACATTTTACAGGGAGATTCCATTTAAACCTTGTTCCCCAAAATGCCCTCTTTATTTCTTTAAAGAAATTAAAATTTTTCCCTGGATTTTGAAATTTTTAAGGTGGAAAAGTAATTTTTAAAAAAAAATTTTCAGGGGTTTTTTTTGAAGATGGGATTTTTAAAAAGGGTTTTGTGAAATGAAAAGACTGGTGATTGACCTTAAAAGTGGTGGGCAGCCCTGACATGGCCTTTTGGGGTCGGGTGGGCTATTAAACCCAAAATTAAACCCTTTCCCCTTTCCTTTACCCTATGCGTGCAATGGCGTCGTCGTGGGTTTTAAAAAAAAAAAAGAGGCTTTTTTCGCACAAAAAACAGGCCTGGCGTCTCGCTTGAGTCGTAAAAAAGACAGAGAAAAAAAAAAAAAACACGTCCTTTCGGGGATCTTTGGGGTTCGGCTGGGCTAAAAGCAACATTAATTCTTCCCTTTTCCCCCCCCAATTTTTTACAAAAAATTTGAAATTTTACAACAGAATCTTTTATTTTTTGATGGAAAGCGGCAAGGCATTTGTTTTTGTTTTTTTTTACGCCAAGGGCCCTCTACTTTTTTCACTTCATTCCCCATTTGCGGGGCAAACGCCCTTTCATTTTTTTTCTTATATTTTTCATTGAATTTTTTTTTTTCATTTTTCTTAGTCTGTAAAGGGCCCGTTTTTAAAGTTGGGCTGTTCTTTTTTGTTTTTGGGTCCTTTCTTATTTTTTGTTTGTTGATCCCGGGTTTATTGATTGTTTTTTTTTTTTTATTAGATCCTGGGGGTGAAACTTTTGGGGTTACCCCTTCAATCCTTGGCGGTTGGTTTTGTCAGCTCCAGACTTGATGCTAGTCACCTTTGTGTTCCCGAGGCAATGAGCTTTTTGGGGAATTCTGGGGGGGGAGGGCCGCTGCCCTTGTGGCTCTGGTAGGGGCAATCATTATTGTCATCAAAAAAAAGGTGTGGGACGTAGGGAAAAAAAGGTAAGTTTCCCCTGCTTCCCATGGTGGGTTCAAGGGGAAAAGGGAGAGCCATTCTTTGATGAATGAAACATTAATTTCGTTGCTAGATGACGGGACCCCGAAACAATACTCTTTCTTTTTTTCAGGGGGAACCCCCGTGTCCACGACCATTCTCATGGGATTGTTAAATTTAAACACATTCCAAAAAGAGCTTTTTTTCGATTTGGGGAGTCCCTCCTCAAGGGAAAGCATAACCATCCCTTTTACCCTCCCACAAAATTCCGGGGTCACCCGGAGGCCCTACTAAACCTTTAAAGGGGCCCAACTGGGCTAAGGGGCAGCTGTCATAAGTTTTTGAAAAAGTTTTTTTCTCATCTAACACTCATAATTTTTTTTACACTTTTTTTTTTCCCCAAAAGTCAAAATGAGGGCTTTAAAAAAGAAATAGCCGCAGTAAACAATCCCAAAACTTTAGATTTAAAGGGGAAAAACCCAACCACCCAATTAAAGTCGAAAGTGGTGCTTTCCCCTTCAAGGGAACCCCCCATTTTTAAAAGAAACATGTTTCTTGGGTTTTCCTCCCCCAAAAGCCCCCCGGAATTTTTTAAAGTGACACCCCAAATTTAATTTTCACAGAAAACAAAAAAACCACCCAAATAAGGGGCCGGAAAAAATGCCATCCCGTACCATAAAAAAACAATTTACGTTTTTTAGTGGGGTTTTGGGAAAAACCCGGTTCCCGTTGTGATAAAACCGGTTTTCTTTTTGCTAACCGACAGTTTCCTGGGTTTCTTCCAAAAATTAACCCCAAAAAATTATTGTTTAACAAAATGTTTTTGTTCCTGTTTCAGGTGTAACCAAACAAAGAGGTCAACAATTTTTTTTCACCATTTTAAAACTCACAAAGTGTGTAAACTTTTACATGATTTCGAAAATTTGGGGGAGAAGGGAGAAGAGAGGAAAAGAAAGAGAGAGAGGAAAAGAGGAGAGAGGGGGGGGTTGGGTTTTAAGTCAAAATTTTCCCAAAAAAAATCTCGCTATGTTTTATGTTTTAAATTTGTGTGTGTGTGTGGTTTGTGTGTGGGGTGGGGTGTGTGTGTGTGGTTGGGGTTTTGGTGTGAAAGACCCTTTTGACCGAAACCCCCCACACACACACACACCCACACACACACACACACACACAACACCCCACACATACATAAACACACACAAAAACACACAGTCACAAAGCACTCCCCCATTTGAAGCAAAAATTTACAGGTAACACTAAAACTCGGGCAGGGGAAAGGCAACCCCTGACAAAACCCTTCCCCCAAAAATTTAAAAAACCCAGGCCGTGGGGAAAAAAGGGACCAGTTTTGGGGGAAGTACTGGACATCACTGGGTTTAATTTTAAATTGGAGAGCAAATCCAGAGGGGGAAACTAGCAGTTTATTGTGAGTACACTTTAATTTTCTTGAAAATCCTTTTCCCGTACCAAAACACTGAAAAACCCGGGGAAAATTAAGTGTTAAGAAAGCCCGCGCGCGCGCGCGTGTGTGTGGTGTGAGTGTGGGCTTGTGTTGTGTGTGTGTGGTGTGTGTGTGTGTGTTTGTGTGTGTGGTGAGAAACAACAGAGAAGAGGGGAAGAGAGAGAGGGGAGGGAAGGAAAGATTTTGGGTTAAGGAGGCAGGAAGGGTTGTGAAGGGGTATTTTTATTTAGTGCGTGAGATCAAAAAAGGTTTGGGGGTGATTCATTAGTGTGTGTGTGTGTTGTGTGTTGTTTTGTGAAGGGGTTTTTTGTCTGTGTGGGGTGTTTGTGGGCATTTTTTGCGTGCGTGCGGGGGGGGGGGGGTGCGTGCGTGCGTGCGGGGGGTTTTTGTGTGTTTTGTGTGTTGGTGGGGGTGCGTGCGTGCGTGCTTGCGTGCGTGCGGGGTGTGTGTGTGGGGGTGTGTGTTTTGTGTGTGTGTGTGTTTTGTGGTGACAGCACAAGAGGGCGCTTCAAAACAAAAAAGGTTTAATAAAACCATTCTCACTGTATTTTTTTGACTCTCCGACCCCCTTTTTTTGGGATGTTTTCCCCTCTTTTCTCTCTATCTTCGCCCCCGAAAAGCCCCCCACCCTTTTCCTCTTTCTCCCCTTTTCAAGTTTTCCTCCTCCCCCTCAATCTTTTCTCCTCCCTCCACCACACAACAAAACACAAACCCCACACCCCAAAAACCGCGCACAACAACACAAACACACAACACAAAACCCCACACACACACACACACACACAACAAAACCCCAAAATTACTGAGCATTTTTCACATCATTTTGTGATTAAAAAGGGTTTGGGCTGCGTAGCTATACTTTGACACTTTCGCTACGGATTTTCATGCCGCTCTGAGATTTGCAATGACAGGGGGTGTGTTTTTGCCTTTTTCCTTTCAAAAACATATCCCCCGGCCCTCAACCCAGATCCCCAGAATTACGACCAAAACCTGGGGAGGCCCTGGTCTAAAAATTTTGAAGGCCCAAATTTTTGTCCCGAGACATATCCATTAAGGGGATGAAACTTTAATTAAAGTGGTCTCAATTTTCCCAAAAATGAGGGCCCCTTTAAAAAACCAACTCTGGGTTAAGGAAAAAGGGTGGTAGGGGGGGAGAAAAAAACCCACAAAAGTCAATGGGGAAATGAAGGGAATTTGAAACCCCTGACCTCCAACCCAGGGAGTCTGTGAAAATGCTAATTTGCCACGGGGGGTGGCGTACGAATCATAAGGGATTGGGAAAACGCAAGTGTACCTGGTGACCTTAAATTAATTTCCCCTAAAATTTTTGGAAAAGGGAAAAAAGGAGTTAGTTTCCACCAAGGAAAAACAAGAGAAACAGAGTACAGGACAAGAAAATGGCGGTTTGGGCCCTATCGGTTTCCCCGGCTCGTCCGCAAGGGAAAAACAAATAACTTTGGAAAAGTGGGAAAACAAAAAACGGAAACCACCCTTTTCTTCTCATATTTTGCCCCAAAAAAAAAAATGTCCCCAAACCTTTTGGCTTGACCCTGCCCTTTTGTTGTCGAAAGGGTTTGGGTTTGTTTTGTTCGTTTTTGTTCTTGATCACAAATTTTCCCCGAAGGGAAAGAACCTGTCGTGGGGCCCGAGAAAAATCATGTTCGAGATGGTCCCAGAACCTTGAGATTTTTTCCAGGCGGCCCCCCATGAAAATCTTGACAACCTGGAGGAGAGTGTCACGGAGCGGCCGGGCCCCAAAAAACAAAGGGGGCCCGTGTGAGCGTGGGGATACGGCCTTTCCCCGGGCCCACAGTCACAAGAAAACCCGGAAAGGCCAACCCCTCGACCGCTGGGGACCCGGCGACAAACCCCCCTCAAAAGTATCATGGGCCCCCTCCACCCATTGCCAAAAAACATCACTCAAGAAAACCCCTACATTTTGGGCTGTCCCTGTTTTCCCGTCTGTTTTTTCTCTGTCTGTCTTCTTCCTGTCCGCTTTTTTCCCCTCTCCCCTCTCGTCTCTCTTTTTCCCTTTTCTCTCTTCCCCTCTCCTTTTCCCCCCTCTCTCTTTTCAGTGTGGGCTGTGTGTCTGTCACCCTCTGTCCGTTTATCTGTTTGTCTTTTCTGTTTTTCTTTACACTGTTTTTCTCTGGCTCTGGGCTCAGTCTTTTGTTTTTCTGTCTTTGCTTCCTGTCCTCTGTTCCCCTCTGTTCCTGGTTTTGTTTTTCTCCCCTCTTCCCCCCCTCTCCTCTCTCTCGTTCTCCTTTTCCTCTCCCCAATTTACTGTCTGTCTCTCTTTGTGTGTGGTGGGGGTGTGTGTTTGTGTGGTGGTGGGGGTGCGTGCGTGCCCGGGTGCGTGGTGTGTGTTGTGTGTGTGTTGTGTGTTGTGTGGGT
>JAMYXO010007455.1:0-12106 GCA_033310375.1 Conus canariensis
TGTAAAGGCCAATTGTACAATTTTTCTATCCAAAAAATTTTTTCGTGTATGTGTTTCCCGTCCTCACTCCATTTCTCACCCCCCTTAAACCCCCTACCCTTTTCCCCCCATCCCATTCCTCCATAGTCCGTTTTGGGAAAGGCCTTAATACCCTAAACCACATAAAACTATTCGCATTCATATTCTCTCTCTCCTCTCTCTCTCTCTCTCTCTCTCTTTTTTCTCCCCTCTCTCCCCCCCCCCTCTCTGAAAAGTCACAATTGAATACGTAAAATAATTTTTAATACCTAATAACCCCCTTTTAATAAAAAAACAAATAATGAATGAATGAAATAATATATATATATGTATATATATATATATTATATATATATAATTTAGAAAATAAGTATATGAATAAAAAACAAATTTTTATAGATACCACAAGCCCCAAAATTTTAAAAAAAAAAGAAAGAAGAAAGAAAGGAAGGACAAAAAAAAAGGGGTAGAAAGGAAAAAAACCCCAAAAAAAGAAGAGAAATAAAATTTGGGGCAAACATTACAAATTTTTTTAAAATACCCCCGATGTTGGTCCATGTAAATGGGAGGTTTGAAAAGGGCCCAATTGTACAACGTTTTTTCCCAAACATGTTTTTCCCTTTGTATGTGCTTCCGTCCCACCCCTTTTTCTTTCCTGCCCTCCCCCCCCCTCCCGGGGGTTCCCCCATCAAATTCTCCATAGCCCCGTTTGTGAAGGGCCCTTAAATTTGCCAAAACCCCAAAAAAAAAACTATTCGCATTCATATTCTTTTTCTGTCTCTCCTCTCTCTCTCTATCTCCTCTCTCTCCCCCCTTTTTTCCTCTCTCTCTCTCCCCCCTCCTCCTCTCTCTCTCTTTTTAAAAAAGTCACAAATTGTTTTAGGGAAATATAAATGAATACCTAATATCCCCCTTTTAAAAAATAAACAGATAATAAAATAAGTAAATTTGAAATTATAATAATATATATATAAAAAATATAAAATTTTAAAATGATGAAATGTTGAAAAAAAAAGAAAGAAGAAAAAAGGGAAAGGGAAACAGAAGGAAGGTAGGAAGGAAAAGAACAACAAAACCAAGAGAGATGAACAAATTGGCAAAAAAACCCCAAAGTCTCCCGTGGTGGGTAACTGAAAAAAAAAAATTGGGTTGATTATTTAAATTTATTTTTAGTAAGTTATTCTCTCATTCTCAATTTAAAAAACCATTTTCTCATAATATATTCATGGTACACCATCCCTCTCTGTCTTACAGTCTTTCTTATTTCTTTTTTTAACCCCCCCAAAAATTTCCCCCCATCTCTTTTTGTTTCATTTTTCCTTTTGCACTCTTTTCCCTTTTTCTCTTTTACTTTTGTTATTTTCTCTTATGGTTATTGGGACATAAAAAATTTTTTTTTCTTTTTTTTTCTTTTTTTTTTAGACAATTGCAAACTTAGAGACAGAAAGGGGGTCTTTACAAACTTGTATCTGGTTGAAGCACCCCCCAAAAAAAAAAAAATCTCACTAACAAATTTAAAATAACAAAGTAACAAATTTTAATAGCTAGCTAACTAAATTAACTAGTTAACTAACTGGTAACTACCTTACTTACTACCTAACTACATGACGGGACTAACTAACAAAATTAACTTTTTTTTCACTTTTTTTTTCTTTCTTCCCCTTTTTTTCTTTGTTTTTCCTGTTTCAAACCCAGCTTTTGGAGGGGGGGCGCTAAAGGGGGGCCCTTTTTTTCAACGGTGTCTTCCCCCACTGCAACAAAACCATTCTACTTTAAAATTTTTATCCTTTTTTTTTAAACTTTTTTCCCCCCAAAACCAGCAGCTATTAAAATATTCAGGTGTTTCCTACAAAGCTGTTGTAGCCTGCTATGAATCCCCTAATTTTGAAAGTAGTAACTCAGCACTGCAAAAAGACGCTATCCCCCTTCCCAAAATTAAAAAAAAAGGGGAAAACCCCTTTTTGGGGGTTTTCCGGGGGTTAAAAACTATAACCGATTTTTTTCCCCTTTACGTTACTACCCCATCCTGCGGGTTTTTCGCAAAAAGGGGGCCCCCCCCGGGAAAAAAGGGGGTAACCGTGAAAACGGGGGAAACCAAGGTAGGAAAAGGGAGCCCTTTCATCCCCACTGGTTTTTTTTGCCAACTCTCCCCGTTTGTTCTATCCCGTGATTCTGACAGTGAAAAAAACTGTTTAAAATGATAACCTTAGTGACAATAATCACATTTTCCTCCTCTTTTCCCCCCTTTTTGTATGATACTAAAAAAAACCCCAGCAAATTTACATGAAAGTGTGGCGTCAATAACGTTGGGAAAGGGGTTTGGGTGAAATCTGAGAAAAAGCGCGTAGCAGAAACAGTTTTTTCCCTAGACGTTAAGAAAAAATACGAAGGTAGACCCAAAAATAATACAACCGAACGTGTTTTAAAAATTTGATGCATTTTTCCCGACACAGAGCACAAAAATAAGTTAGATCAAGCACATGAGGGACAGATAGTGCCTAGCTCACTAAAGAAGCTAAGGTTGCAGCACACCCCATCTTGTCAACAAAACTTCACACACAAATAATTTTGGGGGCTATTGAGGAAAGAGGGAAGAAATTTTGGGGGAAACTCCTCCGGGTTTTTGGGGAAGTTAAACACATCACTTTACCTGAGCAAAAATTTGTGAAAGGAAACCCACAAGACCCACGGACTGTTTTTTTGTTTAAAATTGTGAGGTGGACTATTACTATGTGTGATTGACAGTCCAAGGGTTAGTTACAAATGTATTTACTACCACAAAGTTGGACCCCCGCATGATGAAAGGGGTTTTTAAAGGCCAATTGTACAAAATTGTTTCCACATGATTTTCGTGTATGGACTTCCGTCCCCACTCCATTTCTCCCCTCCCTCACCCCTACCCTGTTCCCCCCTCCCATTTTCCCCCATAGTCCGTTTTGTGAAGGGCCTTAAAAAGCCTAAACCACATAAAACTATTCGCATTCATATTTGTCTCTCTCTCTCTCTCTCTCTCTCTTTTCTCTCGCTCTCTCTCTCTCTCTCTCTCTCTCTCTCTCTGTGAAAAGTCCCCAAATTGAATACGTCCCTAATTGATACCTAATAAACCCTTAATAAATAAACAAATAATGAAATTTTAAAAAAAAAAATAAAAAATAATTTATGGGGGCCCCCCCGGGTTGCCCGGGATATGAACATTCTTTCGATACTCACGTGATGGCAAACAGTATTAATTGTTTTTTATTTACAATCAAACCCCCCCCCCCAAAAACTTCCTACCCCCTCCCCCCCACACAATACACATTCTGTCTCTGTCTCTGTCTGTCCCTTTTCTCTCTCTCTCTCTTAAACATTTTATTTTTTCCGCCTGCCTCTGGCCCCCTTTTTCCCACACTCGAGATGCTTTTTTCGCCGATTTTCCGCCTGCACTCACTGTTCCCATTTCCATTCTATTTATTGCCCTTAATTTTTTAGGAACAGACTTTGTGCAGAAGTAGTTTATTTCAACGGGTCTGTGTCTAATGTAAAAATAGTGTATCAGGGTTTGCACTGTACAATCATTTTCTGGCCCCTCTCATTGCTCCCTTTTCATCCCCCTACACTGTCCCATCCATGTTGCAAAAATTTCTTACCGTTACTGGACATACGCATACCGAATTTTAGCAATAGCAGTGTAAATTTAGAAAATAACGTTTTTAACGGGCCCAAAGTTAAGTTTTGGTTCGTAAAATACATTGTTCAGCGCTTAAAACTGTACGTGCATACGGAATGTTATCAAGAACGGTGAAAATTTAGAAATTCAGAAAATAACGGTTTTTAACGGGCAATGTTAAGTTCGGATCTTGAAAATTGTATATCATTGTTTAGCGTTCAACACTGCACATGTATATCGAATTTCTTCAAGAATACTCTAAATTTATAAATAACGGTTTTTAACGGTCATTTTAAATTTCGGTTCGTAAAAGTTGTATATCATTTTTCGGCATATAAAACTGCACATGTATACCGAATTTCATCAAGAACAGCCTAAATTTTGAAAATAACGGTTTTTAACGGTCAATTTAATGGTCATAATGACCATCTAATGAAACCCCATGTTACCCCTGGATGTTCCTGTAGGCTTAGTCAAGTTTGGGGCGATCCGATACTGTCGTGGCCTCCCAAACCCCAGAAGATCGGGTTTAAACAGTTTTTATAGGGTTGGTGTTTTTAAAAGGTTTTTAACTGTTATAAATAAATTCTAACTGCCAAATAACGGTTCTAATTTTTTGAGAATACCCTGTACCTGTGCAATGTCACAACGGCCATTTGATGAAAAGCAGAGGAAAAAGATGTCTTTGAAACCGTTTATAACAGTTTTTTTTAACGGTTTTAACGGTTTTATTTTTTTAGAGATTAGCCCCAAACCATCCTCAGGTCCACAACAGACTACCTGCTAAACCATCCATGTTTGCAAAAATGACTTACCGTTACTGACATACCCATACCGAATTTTATCAATAGCGGTGTAAATTTAGAAAATAACGGTTTTTAACGGTCAGTGTTAAGTTTTGGTTCGTAAAATTTGCATAACATTGTTCAGTGCTTAAAACTGTACGTGCATAGGAATGTTATCAAGAAGGGTGAAAATTTAGAAATTCAGAAAATAACGGTTTTTAACGGTCAATGTTAAGTTTCGGATCTTGAAAATTGTATATCATTGTTTAGCGTTCAAAAACTGCACATGTATATCGAATTTCTTCCAGAATACTCTAAATTTATAAAATAACGGTTTTTTAACGGTCAATTGTAATTTCGGTTCGTAAAAGTTCCATATCATTTTTCGGCATTTAAAACTGCACAAGTATACTGAATTTCATCAAGAACAGCCTAAATTTTGAAAAATAACGGTTTTTAACGGTCAAATTTAATGGTCATAATGACTATCTAATGACCCTATATTACCCGCTGGGTGTTCCTGTAGGCTTATGTCAAGTTTGGTGGCGATCCTATAACTCTCATGGGCCGCCAACCTCAGAAGATCGGGTTTTAAACAGTTTTCATAGGGTTTGGTGTTTTAACGGTTTTTAACTGTTATAAATAACGTTTCTTAACTGCCAAATAACGGTTCTAATTTTTTGAGAAGTAGCCCCCTACCGTGCAATGTCACAATGGCCATTGTGAAAACAGAGGAAAAAGATTCTTTGAAACCGTTAAACATTTTTTTTAAAGGTTTTTAACGGGTTTTTTTTTTTTAGAGATTAGCCCCAAACCACCTGGGGGACAACAGACTACCTGAAAAAATTTTAAAAGAGGGTTTTTAAACATTTTTTTTATAGGGTTTGGTGTTTTTTTTAAAACGGTTTTTAAAAATTTATAAAAAAAACATAAACAAGTTGGGTATTTTTTTCTCCCAAAAGAAAACCTAACACAAGTAATTTTATTAAGACGGGACACCTTTTAAATTAATAAAGTCAGACAAAAAAATCGAAAACAATAGGGGGGGAAAAAAAAACCAGGCAAAAAAATAACTATTTCACACATGACCGCCAAAGTTTTTGGCTAAGGGGGGGGGGGGGGGGGGGGGTTGTGTGTGGGGGGGGATTGGGGAGAAATGGGGGAAAAAAAAAATTTGAAAATATGTTCAAATAAAACTTTCAACTGCTAAGGGAAAAACCACGCAATCCCTTTTTAAGGCAGATTATTTGTATTCCCTCCGAGGCCTTTGTCCCCCTGGGTCGGACTCATCGGGGGCAGGGCTTTTTGTCTGCGCTCCTCGTCAAATAGAGACACACCCCAGTCATAATACGGGGGTTTTCACCCCCAAAGGGGTGCAAAAAAAAATCCAATAGCACCCCCAAACCCAGAAGGGGTAAATAAAAAACCAAACAAAAAGTGGGGGGAAAAAAGTTGCTGAAAAACTAAAGAATTATGCAAATATATAAAATTTGGGGGAAATTTTTTAGCCCCGTTTGGACCACCCAAAAGCAAGGAGATCAAAAGACAAAAAAAACAGGGGGCAAAACAAATTCAAATAACCCAATTTTAACAAAAAAAAGCGGAAAAAAATGGGGGGGAACATAAACAAAACATAAAAAAATTGGGGTTTTTTTTGCCCAAAAAAACCCCAACACGGGTAACTTTTTCAAGCTGGCCAGCCTTTTAAAAAAATTGGGGAAAAAAGTAACAAATCAAACAACAATCAATGGGGGGGGAAAAAACAAGCGCAGGAAACAACTGAACTATTTTTACAGCAAGACCTCCCCAAAAATTTGGACAAGGGGGGGGGGGGGGGGTGTGGGGGGGGGGGGGGGTTTGAAGATGAAAACGGGAACAAAAAATTGAAAATATTTTACAGATAGAAAACTTCACACTGCATAAGGGGAAACCCGCAACCCTTTAGAAGGGCAGAAAATTTTTGTATTCCTGCTCCGGGGCCTTTGTCCGCTGGGGGGGGCTCATCGGGGAACACGGCGGGTTGTGTCTGCCCCTGGCGTAAAAAGACACACCCAGTCCATAATACTGTGGTGTTCTCACCACCAAGGGTGCAAAAAAGAACCAATACCCCCCCAAAGCAGCCACGAAGATATAAATAAACCAAACGAAAGAGTGGGGGGGAAAAAAATTTTGCGAAAAAAAAAAAAGACATTATCAAATATTAAAAATGTGGGGGCCCCAATCTTTGGCCACGCTGGGGATCCACCCAAAGATGCAAGGGAGATTCAAAAACAAACACACAGAGGGACAGAAACAAATACAAATAACCTAATTTTTAACAAAAAAAAGTCGGAAATAAATGAGGCAGGGAACAGTAAACGAAAAACAGTAAACAATTGGTATTTTTTGCCCCCAAAAAAAAAACCCAACTTTTTTACTGTTTATCGTTTACTTTTCCCGCCCATTCATTTCCGACTTTTTTTTTGATTAAATTAGTTATTTGTTTTGTTTCGTCCGTCTGTGGTTTGTCTTTTGATCCCCTTCATCTTTGGGGGGATCCTCAAGCGTACCAAAGATTTCCCCTACATTTTATACTATTTGCATAATGTCTTTATTTTTTCAGCAATTTTTTTTCCTCCCCACTCTTTCGTTTGGTTTTTTTTTACTACTCTTCGCGGCGCTTTGGGGTGCTATTGGATTCTTTTTTGCACCCTTTGGTGGGAGAACACCCAGTTTTTGGACTGGGTGTGTTCTATTTGACGCCGGGACGCAAAACCAACCACCGGGGGCTCCCTATACCCGACCCAGGGGACAAAAGCCTGGGACGGGCAATACAAAAAATCTGCCTTCTAAAGGGATTGCGATGGTTCCCTTATGCCAGTGAAGAGTTTTCAAAAATTTTGTAACATTTTTCTTAATTTCATTTTCCCAGTTTCTCCATCTTCAAATCCCCCCCCCCCCACACACACAAAACCCCCCCCCCCCCCCCCCCCCCCCCCCTCTTCTCAATTTAAAAACCTTTCTTCCATAATATATCAGGGTAAAATAAACCCTCCTGTCTTACATTCTTTTTTTAAATTTTTTTCTTTTTCCTATTTCCTTTTTTCCTTTTTTCTTTTTTTCCCTTTTTTTTGTATTTGGGTTCCCCTTTCTCTTTTACTCTTTTTTTTTTTTTTTAATGTTTATGGACTAAAAATTTTTTCCCCCTTTTTTTTTTTTTAAAGACAATTGAAAAATTAGAGACAAAAGGGGCTTTTTACTATTTGTAGCCCCTTTTTGAAGCCCCCCCAAAAAAAAAAAAAAAAAATTCCCTTTTTTAACTAACAAATTAACAAGTAACAATTTAAAAAATGGGCTAGCTAACTGATTAACAAATTTAACAAAATGAGTAACCCCCTTTAAAATTACAAACCAAATATTTGACTAAAAAAAACCCTAATAAAAAAATTTTTCACTTTTTTTTTTCTTCTTCACATTTTTTTTTTTTCTGCCTTTTTTAAAAACCCCTGCAGTTTTTTGGTGGGGGGCGCCTAAAGGGGGGCCCCTTTTTCAACGGTGCCCTTAACCCCACTGAAAACAGACACCTTTAAATTTTGGGGTTGTTTATGCCTTTGAAGTTCATTTTTTTTCCCCTCCCCAACCACACTCAAAAAAATTTTTTCAGGGTTTCCTACACAGTTGTTGGTAGCCGCTTTTAAAACTCCCTCAATTTAAAGAAAAAATGTGAACTCAGCAAAGCAGAACTTTCCCGTACCCCCCCCTTCAAAATTAAAACAAAGGAAACCCATTTGGGTTTTTCCGAGGTTCGATACTATAACGTTTAAACCCCGTTACGTTACTACCACAGATCCAGCGGGATCCAGAATGCCCCTTGGGGGAAACAGGATAACACTGTGAAACACGAGGAAGCAAGGGTAGGAAAGGGCCCCCCCTTTTTCTCCATCGGGTTTTTTTTTTGCCAACTTCCCCCTTTTTTTCTATGCTGGATCCCGCGTAAAAAAAAAAAGTTTATAATGAAACCTTTGTAGAGAAAAATTGATAATTTTCCCCCCTCTCTTTCCCCAGTCTTTAAAGACCCCAAAAAACCAAACCAAAATTTTTCATGAAACTGTGTGGCGCCCAATATACATTAGTGACAGGTGTGATGATCTAGAAAAAGTGCGTGGGCAGAAACAGTTTTCCCCATAAAAAATGTTAAAAAGTAAAAAATCAAAGGGGATAACGGGGAAAAAAATGAAACCCCAACCCGTGATACAAAACGGTGCTTTTAACCCCCACCAGAGCACAAAACTAATGTTAAAAACCACAGGGGGAACGGGACAGCACCTAGCTCACTAAAGAAGCTAATTGCGGGCCAGCACACAAATCTTGTCAAAAAAAACATTCAAACACAAATAATGGCAACTATTGAGGAAAGGGGGAAGAATTTTGGTCAATCTCCTCCTTTTGTTTGTGGCGAATTAAACACATCACTTTCCCGGGCCCCCAAAGATGTTTGGAAAAAAAACCTCCCTATGACCCATCGGACGTTTTTTTTGTAAAAGTTGTGAGGGGGCCCCTATTACTATGGGGTTATTGACAGCCCCAAGGATTATTTTAAAAATTTGTATTTAAAAAACCACGATGTGGGACCCAAAGCAAGATGAAGGTTTGAAAAGGGCCAAATTGTACAACGTTCTATCCACTTTAATTTTTTTTTTGTATGTTTCCCGTCCTCACTCCATTTCTCACCTGCCCTCACCCTACCCTTTTCCCCCCATCCCATTCCTCCACAGTCCGTTTTGTAAAGGGGCTTAAAAGCCAAAACCACAAAAAACTATTCCCATTCATATTCTTCCCCTCTCTCTCTCTCTCTCTCCCTTTTCTCTCTCTTCTCTCTCTAAAAGCCCAAAAATTTTGAAAAATAATAATAATAAAAAATAATGTATAATACTTATATAGGGGATTTCTTGTTACACAACTCAAAGCGCTTACATCCACCATTTGCACTTAATTTTATAAACCCCCCGGTTTTCAAAAAGGGGCCCCCCTTTTCCTGGGTAGTGCCGGGCAAAGAGCTTTCCAGCTGGCTTTCATTCAGTCCCTTTTCCCGTGTATCCAGTCAATATCTCACTCAGTTTCTTTTCTTCCTTCATTCTTTTTTTTTTATTTCTTACGCAGGGGGGGATGCTGTGTGTAAAAGTGTCCCTCCTACCAACGGCCAAACTGGCCTACTCTTTTCCCAAATTTTGGGGATGGGGTTTTACGTGTGGCAAGATATTATGCGTGCGTTCACAAAACCGGGAAACCCCGGTTTATAGTCTCATTCGAAGGACCCGTAGGGAAATGGAGTCAGAACTAATGTTAACTCCGGGGGAAAAAACCCCCCCGTACCGAAAGCCCCGGCAGAGATTCGAACCCCAACCCCGTGATCACCAAGATTACGATCAAAAGGGGCTCTAACCAACTGTACATAATACGTACATAAATTTAATACCTAATTAACGCCCTTTAAAAAATAAACAAATAATGAATGAATGAAAAATAATATTTTTTAAAAAAATATATATATATATAATATATATATAATTTTAGTAAAAAAAGTTTTATGAATAAATAACTAATTTATAGATACCACAAAAACCCCAAAAGATCAAAAAAGAAAAAAGAAAGAAAGGAAGGACAAAATTAAAGGGGAGAAAAAGGGAAAAACCCAAAAAACGAAGAGATAATGAAATTGGCAAACATACAAATCATTTTAAAACCACGATGTTGGACCCCCGTCATGATGGAGGAAATTTTTAAAGGCCAATTGTACAACGTTTTTTTCCACATAATTTTCGTGATGTCTTCCGTCCTCACTCCAATTTTTTCCCTGCCCTCACCCCTTTCCCTGTTCCCCAACAAATTCCTCCATAAATCCGTTTTGTGAAGGGGCCCTTTAAAAAGCCTAAACCAAATAAAACTATTCGCATTCCCCAAAACGTTTTGTCTTCTCTCTCTCTCCCTTTTCTCTCTTCTCTCTCTCTTCCTCTCTCTCTCTTTTCTCTCTCTCTCTTTGAAAAATCACAAATTGTATACTAAAAAATGAATACCTAATATACGCCTTTAAAAAATAAACAGAAAATGAATAAGTGAATGTATGTATATATATATATATAATATATATAAATATATTATATATATATATGATTAAATGATGAAAAAAAAAAAAAGAAGAAAAAAAAGGAAGGACAGAAGGAAGGTGGGGAAAAAAAAAAACCCCCAAAACCAAGAGAGATTAACAAATTGGCAAAAAAACCCCAAAAGTCCCCGCGTGGGGGGGTAACTGGAAAAAAAAAAATTAGTTGGGTTTCTTAATTAGTTAGTAAGTTAGTTCTCTCTTTTCCCCTTTATAACCATCTTCTCATAATATATTTTATGGTTAAAAACCAGTCCTCTCGTCTTACATGTCATTTATTTTTTTTCTTTTTTTTCCCCTTTCCACTCTTCTTTTTTTCTTTGTTTCCTTTTTTTCACTCTATTCCTTTTTTTCTTTTAACCCTTTTTTTTTCTCTTATTGGGTAGGACATATAAATTTTTTTTTTTTTTTTTTTTTTTTTTTTAGACAATTGCAAAAATTAGAGACAGAAAAAAGGGTCTTTACTACTTGTAGTCTGGTTGAAGCACCCCCCCCCCCCCCCCAAAAAAAAAAATCTCACTAACTAATTAAAAAATAAGTAACTAATTAAATAGCTAGCTAACTGATTAACTAATTAACTAACTGAGTAACTACCCTTTCTTACTACTAACTACATGACTGACTAACTAACTAATTAACTATTTTTTACATTTTTTTTTTTCATTCTTCACATTTTTTTTTTGTTCTGCCTGAATTCGAACCTGCAGCTTTTGGATGGGTTTGGGGGTCTGAAGGCGTCCTTTTTCAGACGGATGTCTTACCCCACTGCTAACAGACACCTATTCTACTTTGAGATGTTTATGCCTTTTGAAGTTCCTTTTGTTCCTCCCCAACCAGCAGCTCATTCAAATTATTCAGGTGTTTTCCTACACAATCTGTTGGGATGCCTGCTATGAATCTCCCGTCAACTTTAGAAAGTTGTTGAACTCAGCAAAGCAGAACATGACGCTATCCCCGTTCAAAATTGAAAAACAAAAGGAAACCACATTGTGGTTTTTCCTGAGGTTCATACTATAACCCATTATTCCCTGTCACGTTACTACCACAGCATCCATGCTGTGTATCGCAGAAAGTGCCCCTCCAGGTAAACAGGGATAACACTGTGAAACACAGAGGAAGGCTAAGGGTAGGCAAGGCAGCCCTTTCATCTCCATCTGGTTTATTTTTGCCAACTCTGCCCAGTTTGTTCTATGCTTTCTGATCTGACAGTGAAAAAAAAACTGTTTATACTGATAACCATGTAGCTGACAATAAAATCATTTTGACTTCCTCTCTTTCCCCAGTCTTTGTATGATACTCAAAAAAATCAACAGCAAATTTACATGAAACTGTGTGGCGTCAATACACAGTTAGTGAAAGTGTGTGATGACTCTGAGAAAAAGGCGCGTAGCAGAAGAATTTCCATATGACTGTTAGAGTAAAAAATACTGAAGGCTATGACGAGGAAAATAATACAACCGAACGTTTCAAAATCGATGCATTTACCCCCACAGAGCACAAAACAAAGTTGACAAG
>JAMYXO010007456.1:0-2500 GCA_033310375.1 Conus canariensis
CCAGGTTCTGTGCTGTCCTATTGGTAGCTGTTCTGTGCTGTCCTATTGGTAGCTGTTCTGTGCTGCCCTGTTGGTAGCTGTTCTGTGCTGTCCTATTGGTAGCTGTTCATCCAGGTTCTGTGCTGTCCTATTGGTAGCTGTTCTGTGCTGTCCTATTGGTAGCTGTTCTGTGCTGCCCTGTTGGTAGCTGTTCTGTGCTGTCCTATTGGTAGCTGTTCATCCAGGTTCTGTGCTGTCCTATTGGTAGCTGTTCATCCAGGTTCTGTGCTATCCTATTGGTAGCTGTTCTGTGCTGTCCTATTGGTAGCTGTTCTGTGCTGTCCTATTGGTAGCTGTTCTGTGATGTCCTATTGGTAGCTGTTCTGTGCTGCCCTATTGGTAGCTGTTCATCCAGGTTCTGTGCCGTGCTATTGGTAGCTGTTCTGTGCTGTCCTATTGGTAGCTGTTCTGTGCTGTCCTATTGGTAACTGTTCTGTGCCGTCCTATTGGTAGCTGTTCTGTGCTGCCCTATTGGTAGCTGTTCATCCAGGTTCTGTGCTGTCCTATTGGTAGCTGTTCTGTGCTGTCCTGTTCGTTGCTGTTCATCCAGGTTCTGTGCTGTCCTATTGGTAGCTGTTCTGTGCTGCCCTATTGGTAGCTGTTCATCCAGGTTCTGTGCTTTCCTATTGGTAGCTGTTCTGTGCTGTCCTATTGGTAGCTGTTCTGTGCTGTCCTATTGGTAACTGTTCTGTGCCGTCCTATTGGTAGCTGTTCTGTGCTGCCCTATTGGTAGCTGTTCATCCAGGTTCTGTGCTGTCCTATTGGTAGCTGTTCTGTGCTGTCCTGTTCGTTGCTGTTCATCCAGGTTCTGTGCCGTCCTATTGGTAGCTGTTCTGTGCTGTCCTATTGGTAGCTGTTCTGTGCTGTCCTATTGGTAACTGTTCTGTGCCGTCCTATTGGTAGCTGTTCTGTGCTGCCCTATTGGTAGCTGTTCATCCAGGTTCTGTGCTGTCCTATTGGTAGCTGTTCTGTGCTGTCCTGTTCGTTGCTGTTCATCCAGGTTCTGTGCTGTCCTATTGGTAGCTGTTCTGTGCTGCCCTATTGGTAGCTGTTCATCCAGGTTCTGTGCTTTCCTATTGGTAGCTGTTCATCTAGGTTCTGTGCTGTCCTATTGGTAGCTGTTCTGTGCTGTCCTATTGGTAGCTGTTCAGGCGAATTCAGGTTTGCAGCCAAGATTCAGATGTATGGGATTTTTACCAAGAAAAATGGGAGATTTATTGTTCTTCTCACGCGAGCATCTACGCACGCGTTCTTGAGCGCGGGCGCTCAGGCGCGTAGGCGCGCACACACACGCACGCACAGAGAGAGTGAGAGAGAGACAGACAGAGACAGAGACAGAGATCGAGGCAGACACACACACACATAAGTACGCACTCATGCGCACGCATAGACACACACTCTCCCGTCACAACTCAACACAACACACACACACACACACACACACACACACACACACACACACACACACACACACACACACATACAAATACACAAACACATTTGCATACACATGAAAACACCACCATCCCTATATCTACTCCCCTATTCCCTGAACACACGTGCGCGAAAGGACTCACGCACACACACGCTTAAACAAATCAACACACACACACACACACACACACACACACACACACACACACACACACACACACACACACACACAAGGACGCACACACAAGCACGCACGCACGCATGCACGCACGTACGCACGCACGCACGCACTCTCTTTCTCTCCATCCATCAGCCCCCTTCGCCCCTCCACCTCTGTCTGTCTGTCTGTCTGTCTGTCTGTCTCTCTCTCTCTCTCTCTCTCTCTCTCTCTCTTACACACACACACACACACACACACACACACACACACACCCCACACACACATACACACATTCATACATTCATACATGCATACATACACAAATGCGCGCCAGCGTGCATGCACGCACGTGTACGCGTGTGCAAGCCCACAAACACATATGTTGGGACTAGAAAGGTAACTGACAGAGAGAGAGAGAGAGAGAGAGAGAGAGTGAGAGAGAGAGAGAGAGACAGAGAGAGACAGAGACAGAGACAGAGAGAGAGAGGGGGCAGACAGACAGACAGACAGATAGAAAGACACATAGACAGACAGACAGACAGACAGACAGTCCAACAGACAGACACACAAACAGACATACCGAAGTTGGACAGAGAGAAAAGTGTCTGGCAGGTCACGACAGGAAAACATTCATTTTCGTTTTGAGGTGGCCGCTAAACTGGTTTATTCCCCTTTGATCCTCCTCTGCACGTCTTTCCTTCTATTTGCATCCCAATGTACACCCCACCCTCACCCCCACTTCCCAGTCCTCTACCCCTACCCCTGCCCCTGACCCCCTAACCTTACATCACCACCTTAGGAATAATGTCCCCACATATCATTGTGCTTTATTCTCCTAACGAAGCTAAACAAAACGAGCTCTGAAAA
>JAMYXO010007457.1:0-7500 GCA_033310375.1 Conus canariensis
GTCTCACAGTGGAAAAAATCATTATTTCGCTTCTTGTGGCACACTCAAAGTGTTAAAACCAGTCATGAGTTCATAATAGATAAACGAAATTGAAAAAAAGAAAGATATTATGATATAGTGCAATACATCAGAGGCAGAGCCATGTGTATCTGAATTACACTACGTTCAGAGATACATGGTTGAAGCCCCGATAAACTGTACTGGGAAAATTGTGGAGCCTCTTGTGACACACCCAAAATGTTATAACTTATTATAGAATTATTCATCGCTGATTGTTGAAATCGTGAACTTCATTAAACAGTGTGTCCACACCAAAGCCAGTATGAAACTCAGCGACGTTTGCATTGTTGTAATAGTCAAGAAATTCACTTGTATGGCCTGTGTTTGCTGTTTTCATAGAAACGAAAGCACAGCCTACACTTTTGAAATTCGAGTTTTCCTGTACCGGAGAACATCTTGTCTTGTCTTGTTTCAAGGGTGCTAATGAGCCGATTGAATGTTTGTTATGATAGTGTCTTGGCGTCTAATTTGATGGGCCAACCACGCGCCTGTCCGAAGGAAGCGAACATTGAAAACCGCTCCATTGCAATCTGAAGAAACAGATTACCATCAGTTCAGGCTGCGTATCAGAGTGTGCGGCGCGAGTGCGCGCGCGCGCGCGTGAGTGTGTGTGTGTGTGTGTGTGTGTGTGTGTGTGTGGTGTGTGTGTGTGTGTGTGTGGTGTGTGTTTGAGTATCTGTGTGTCTGTGTGGTGTGCTGTGTGAGTGCCTACATGTATGCGTTCATGAGTGTGTCCTTGTGCGTATGTGTGTGCATTCTGGATCATTAGAAGCTTATGAAGATGTTCGTGCGTGTGTGTAGTAGTAGTAGTAGTAGTAGTAATAGTAGTAGTAGTAGTACTACTACTACTACACCTACTACTACTTCAGTTTTACGTCTGTTCACAAATGTGATATTAGACGAAGAGAGAGAGAGAGAGAGGAGAAGAGAGAGAAGGAGAGAGAGAGAGAGAGAGATGCATACATGTTTGTGGCTATGTAAGTGTATGCATAATGTGTTTATCTAAGTGCATATAAATGTCCCTCTATACATCCCTGCAACATTCCTGCAAATAACCATAAAGTAAATGCTTAACTGGAATACAAATTAAAGAAAAGCAGCATTTTGATATTTCATACATTAAAACTTGATGCTTTAAAGACTAAATATACACACGAAGCAAAATGTATTTGTGGAGAACGAAGAATAACCAGCAAGCATCTGCTGTTTGACTGTTTACCTCTTCAAGCTCATTTACCACCATTATCAGGCATCTGTTTGTGTGATATCTTTTCAGATTCAGAGTTTGCCTTCTGTGTGTGTGTCTTGTCTTGTCTTGTCTTGTCTTGTCTTGTCTTGTGTGCTGTGTGAGTGCGTGCATGGTGAGTGCGTGCATGCATGCGTTCGTGCGTGCGTGCGTGTGCATTCCGGATCATTGGAAGCCTATCAGGATGTTCGTGTGTGTGTGTGTGTGTGTGTGTGTTGTGTGTGTGTGTGTGTGTGTGTGTGTGTGTGTGTGTGTTCAGAACATATGTGTGAAGATGGGGAAGGCACGTGTCGCAGTTTCTCTCGTGGTCTCATAGTCAGATTCGTATGAAGCCAGTTCAGCGGGTCGCTCCGACGCACACGCCGGCACTGTGTGACGTCACACCCGGTTGCTGGGGGGTGGGGGGAGTTTCATTTGAATTTATGTCCTCTTCCCCAATCGCCGACGTCGCCATGAAATGAAGCAGTCGGCGCCGGTTTATGTGCTGGCTACTTCCTCTCTAGACGTCAGTATGGGTCTGACGTCACAACAGAACATGAACATTTCAACAGTTAAGAAAGCGTCTACGTGTGTGTTGCCGTCACAGTCTAGGAACTTGGCGTGTGTGTGTGTGTGTGTGTGTGTGTGTGCTGTTGTTGTTGTTGTTTCAGTTCTTTCTGCGTTTGCTCCGTTACTTTTCATTTTAATCCATGACGAATCCCTCTTTTTTTTTTTTTTTTTTTTTTAGAAAGACAGGGGGTTAGTTACCACCAAGGACATAGACAAACAAAGTGCAGGACAAGACACAATGCATTTCGATCTCTTGGGTCTTCTTCAGACGAAAACGGATAACATTTAGGACAGTGAAAACGAAGAAAGAGAAACCACTCATCTTTTCCTGTTCGCCTCCCGATAAAGAAAATTGATTTTTTTTATCGTGAGTCGAACAGGAAAAGATAAGTGATTTCTCGTTCTTCGCTTTCACTGTCCTAAATGTTATCCGTTTTCGCCTGAAGAAGATCCAAGAGGTCGAAATGCATTGTGTCTAGTCCTGTACTCTGTCTGTGTAAAGTCCCAAGGAAAAAAAAACTGTTGAATGATATAAATCGAAGGTATCAACACTTTATAGAACTGCTGCGGAAAAAAGAGGAACATTACAGTGATCTGATTCATGCAGAAGTGTGTGTGAGGATGAAAGTGATTGTAAATGTAGTAACAACGAAAGCAAAAACAACTAATGACAGTCTAAGACCCCAGTTTCAGTAGAAGAAATTATATTGTTGCCCTAAAAAAAATGAACGAGCGTAGAGTGTGTGGTCCGAATTGAAATATAGCTGAACTAATAATGCACGCTTGCGAATTTGACCTGGCAGAGGATTTTGGCCTGTTTGTTTTATGTTTTGTTTGATAAAGGTATATGAAAGCTGAAGAGTGTCTATTGTTCTGTCATTA
The DNA here is from genome assembly GCA_033310375.1 of Conus canariensis. Lineage (NCBI taxonomy): Eukaryota > Metazoa > Mollusca > Gastropoda > Neogastropoda > Conidae > Conus > Conus canariensis. Next base: position 2,738 of record JAMYXO010007457.1, read on the forward strand.
TGTGAAAAAGTTGATACTGGTGATTTTTTTAAAACTATGAGAAATTTCCCCATGTAAAGTTTTGGTAGCAAGCTGTAAGGTGTTGTTATTAGTACACGACTTCAGGAATGGGTAGCGGAAAATAAGATCATAGATAAATGTCAAGCTGGGCTCAGACGTAGCTATTCCACGGTTGGCCACGTGTTTGCGTTGACGGCTATTGTGCGGAGGTAATTTCATTTGAATCATAAAGCATATCTTGCCTTTGATCGACTTTGAAAAAGCATTTGACTACATCAACAGAAGTTCGCTTTGATCTGTCCTCTAAAAAAAACTGGTATTGATCGAAAAATATGCAGATGTGTTATGAGCATGTTGAGTGTGTGTAGGAAAGGGCCCAGCGTGGTGCTTCCTCAACGTCATATATCAGCTGTACTTCTGGTACTGAGCAGGGCGATGTTTGTAGACATATTCTATTTTCTCTTTTCATACACAAGTTTTCCCCGAAGATGGAGTATGGCTGCCTTAATGGCGGGATAAAAAACGGTCATACACACAAAACTCCACTGCCTGTCTATGCAGGGAGTGTCCGCAGGAGTATCAGCCTGCGTACGCAGAAAGAAGAAAGAAAAATAAAAGAAAGAATACACAAGTTGATGCAAGAAGAACTATTTCTAGCTGACAAATGATATAAATGGGTTAGTGGGCGTGCATTTGGATAGTTAATCACTTTGATATCATGGGCACCTAAATCGTTCCAAATACGTTTTTTTTTTTTTTTTTTTTTTTTTTTTAATGTTATTGACCACACCTGAAAGCGTACACGTTTTTTCTTTTTCTTCTATAAGGGATTTAAATGAAAGATCTTGTGACTTCCAGAAATGTAATGTGTACATCTAATATTGTCTTTGCACTCATTGTCTATCTACTATTCATTCTCATTCAATTATATGTTTAAATACTTCCTTATGATTGGCTAAAACCTAATACGAATAAGTTATCTTGACTCTCTCTCTCTCTCTCTCTCTCTCTCTCCTCTCTCTCCTCTCTCTCTCCCTCGCTCTGTGTGTGTGTGTCTCTCTCTCTCACTCGCTCTCGCTTTCCTCTCTCTCTCTCTCTCTCTCTCTCTCTCTCTCTCTCTCTCTCTCAGCCACACCAAAGTACCTCAAACATGCAGCCTACAGCTATGCCAAATGAACTGTCTCTGAATCCACTGAGCATGAAAAACAGGTTTCAGTTATCACCATGGAGACTTCCATCTGCCCCTCAAGAGCGCCTCGCCCCCCCCCCTCCCCCCCCCCCCCCCCCCCCCCCCATTCACTCCCACCTCCCACGCACACTCACACCCGCTCCCCCGCAATGGTTCTGCTCTCCTCGTGCGGAAAGAAACGGAGATATACAAAGGAGAACGAGAAGGGAGGTATATGGACAAAGGAGACAGAGGGCCATAGTCATGGTAATGTCATTACGGTTTGTTGACCGGCAGGTCCAGGACCATGACAATGCTGAAAGGAAATGATAGCGTCAGCTTTCAGATGACTTGCTTTGTGTAGGAGATGGTGGGGAGGGGGGGGGGGGGCAGCAAGAGAGGCTGTGTTGATTAGCTGTTTCATCTGCTTCCCGTTTTTCTTCCTGTCCATGTCGGAGTCATATTCTTTTCCTGTCAGCCTCTCTGTCTCTGTCTTTGTCTGTTTTTCTATTTTTGGTTTGTCTGCCTGTCTAAATGTCTGCATGTCTGTTTATCTGTCTGTCTTTCTGCCTGTCTGTCGGTCTGACTTTCTGTTTTCTCTCTTCTCTCTCTCTCTCTCTCTCTCTCCTCTCTCTCTCTCTCTCTCTCTCTCTCTCTCAGAAGTGACCGTTTTGTTCAGGCAATTCAGAAGTATGCTATGTGCTCCATCATACGTATCAATGTTAAATTAATGGACAGTCTTTTAAGGTATATCATGACAACGTTCAAATTAGGTGTTTCTGATCTTTTTCTTCGTTATTATCGTTATAGGAAGCATAGCAAATGTAATCTTCTCTGTCCGCTGTGTAAGAGTGCCGAAGACAATGGGGTGCACTTTGTGTTCTGTTGTCCTATTTTGAGTGATCTGAAGAGTCCATTGATTGATAAAAAAAAAAAAAACATTCCAAGCCTCCCTCTTTATTTCGACGTTCATTACTCGTGGCATCCACAAATGAAACAACCATAAAACGTTTCGCTGTTTTCTTGCACAAGACATTTAAGTATAGAATGCAGTTAAGAAATAATTATGGTGTACTCTTTGATATTTAGTTTGTCGATTACCTGTTGCGCTTTGATGGATATTTAATTGATTCGTTCCTGTTTCTTTTTCAAAACGATGTGTTCACATTACCCCCTTTCAGTATGTCATTCTCTCTCTCTCTCTCTCTCTCTCTCTCTCTCTCTCTCTCTCCTCTCTCTCTCTCTCTCTCTCTCTCTTTCTCTCTCCCTCCGTCTCTATCTCCCTCTCTCATCTCTCTTTCTCCCTCCTCTCTCTTTCTGCCCCTCCCACCCTCCTCTCTCTCTCTCACTCTCTCTCTCTCTCTCTCTCTCTCTCTCTTTCTCTCTGTGTCTCTCCCTCTCTCTCCCTCCCCTCTCTTTCTCCCCGTCCCTCCCTCCTATCTCTGTTTCTGTCTCTGTCTCGGTCTGTCTGTCTCTCTCTCTGTTTCTGTCTCTGTCTCTGTCTCTTTCTTTCTCTCTCTCTCTCTCTCTGTATATATATATATATTTTTTTTTTAATGTTTTTTCTGTACTTTTTCCTCCGTCTCTGTATCTGTCTCTGTCTCTGTCTTTCTCTCTCACTCTCTCTCACTCACTCACTCTCTCTCTCTCTCACTCACTCTCTCACTCTCTCTCACTCTCTCCCTCCTCTCTCTCTCTCTCTCCTCTCTCTCTCTCTCTCTGTCTTTATCACCTCGTCTCCCTCTCTTCTTGGCACCACATTGCAATTATCTCCACGAGCCACCCTCCGTTCCTTCATTCGGAGCTGACAAATCTTCTTCCACCTTCTCTTGACAAACAAAACAGCGGTCGTTTCTTCACGCGTCGATTCGGTCTCAGTCACCTGAAAACAATCCGACTGCCATTACCCTCCTGTCTGGGAGATTCTTCAGAGGCTGTGTTTCTGTCTGGCAGTCCAGCAACTCCGCCGTTTTCTCCAGTCCGTGTGAGTGATGTGATTGGGAGGGGGGAAGATTCGGCTGACTCTCAGACTGAAGTTTTTTTTCGTCTAGAAGAGACAAGCTTTAGACGAAGTGCGCAAGCTCTGATTTTCTTGGGTTTAAATGATTTGTGGGGAATTTGTGATGAAATGTTACACTAGAAAAAACACCAGTTTTAACAAACTTTACAACAAAACGCGAGATAAAAAAATTAAATTGAAAGCTCATTATTTTGTTTAATGAAATAAACAGTGACACACGTTTTTAAAGAAAAACGCGTGTTTTTTTTTTCAGACTGAGAAAACATTATAAGAGTAGAACTTAATTTCAATTTGAGAAAGTAGAAATAATTTCAGGAAGTACACCTGGATAAGAATACAATACCTGTTTACGCAAATAAATAAAACCAATGTGTTAACGAAGAGAATGTCTAAGAAAATAGCACTATTTCAACAAAGCAGCATCAGTTCGTTACAAAAAATGCTTGTTTATACAACCATAAGGAAATGACATCAGTTTAAAAAATAAGACCTGATCAAGTTTAAGAAAGTAATGTCTGTTTAAAACACACACACACACACACACACACACACACACACACACACACACACACACACACACACCACACACACACAACCAGATGAAGAACATTACATGTCAGAAACGACGTTGGTTAAACACGAAAAAAGAAAACCGAAAATAGTACTAGTTTACGAAAATGACGCCAGTCAAATAAAGTAGAAGTCAGAAAAGTCTGCATATTTTCTGGTCTGTGTGGGCACTGTTGTGTGTGTGGACGCTCGGCTGCCTGTCAGATGTAGAGCCTTTGAAAATGAGCACATGTGGAAACTGAAGAATTTCTTACTTTCGAGCTTTTCAAGATGTATCAGTATCTCGGCGAACATTTTGTGCGCCAATTTTACAAAGTGGAAACACTCGTGTAAACAACATGAACGTGAAAACGTGTTAAAGTACAGTGACTGATTCTCAGAAATCAAACTACATATGATTATAAGGAATCCAGAATGAAACTCAAGAAATGAAAATGGAAATGATAACTAGTCCCATTTTCAGTCATATCATCTTCCCTTTCGACGAAATGCTTGCCCACGAAACGTCAACCAATTCTACAGAAGCAAAGACATCGATCTTGTAGAGCTATTCTGTGTTCTTTTATCTAAAACACTCACGAAGGTAAATGGGATCATTGGAAAGTCGGGGCCATTTGTCTGATCCGTTTTTGTCATGTCCGGATGGACAGTTCAAGGAGTCGACCTTCTTCCAGACTGCAAGGAAGGTGGGGCACACAGACTGCTTTCATTATCAGGTATGGAACACGGCGTGTGGGATTCAGTGTTCAGAGAAGAAGAAAGAGAGGGAAGCAGCCAAGTTCTGAAGTAAAATCACATGCATTGAGCTGATCTAATTTCTCAGGTCGTATACTCGTTTTCAGAACCTAGTACACATTGTGGCTGGCAGCTTCGTATATTTGACAGCAGATCTTTAAAAAAAAAAAAAAAAAAACAACCTGACATTCACTATACGTTTTCCAAATTCTTAATTCGTGTTTCATAATGACAAGATCAAGTTCCCGAGTGCACTAGTATATACCATCT
>JAMYXO010007458.1:0-12104 GCA_033310375.1 Conus canariensis
CAAAAACCCTCCCCAGGTTAAATCCCACAAAAAAATCATGTCTTTAGATAATCTAACTAGCCATTGGGGGATCTTTTTACACATGTGCATTCTGATCCTTTTCTGCATTTTGTGCTGCGAAGGAGGTGTGGGCGAACAACTGTTTTTTTTTTTTTTTTTTTTTTTTTTGCAGGGGAAACTCCAGAAGTGGAAGCTATAGGAATTTTAATGGATGAAAAGTGACGGTCGGTTTACAACTGAGAGCTAGCAGATGCTGACCACTTTTTGATCTTTTTTTGTCCGCCCTATCTCCCGCCCCTTCTCATTGCCTCACCCCCCCTAGGCACAGCCCGCTGGACACTAAGCCCCACACCACCCCCAAATGAAGCAATGAGGGTTTTTGTAGGCAACCACCTAGGAGCCCCCACATGCTGTTAGTGACTTTTGTGGCTCAGTGGGTCCGTCTAATTCATCATAAAAAAAACCCGCTTGCCAACCCCTCCCGATGACTGATACCATTGTGTTATTTTTGGGTCCCAAACTACCGCAGCTATTCCAAATCAATGTCCCCAGGTTTAAACCGTGAAAACTTTAAGCAAAATGGAACTTAAACAAGCCCCTTCGATGTTTGGAATTTTTTAAAACTGAAAAAAACAAACCAAGAAAGAAACAAAACACGCCGTACTGACAACCTGAAGACTGAAATTTGAACCCGCAACCCCCGGATCCGGTCCGGCGCGTACCAAATGGGCTGTTCCGGCCCCCGGTGTCGTCTAATTCATCATATAAAAAACACCGCTTGCCAAGCCCCCCACCGTGACTGTACCTTGATTCATTCTTTTTCCAAACCAACCGCAGCTTTTCCCTAATAATGTACTAGTTTTTACTGTGAAAAATTTAGAAAAATAGAAGGAAATGAAACAAGCCCCTCGATGTTTAGAATGTTTTTAAACTGAAATAAAACACAAAAAAAGAAGCAAACAAAACACCTCCTATGAAAATCCTGAAGATTGCGATGCTTCGGGCCCCCCCACTTGGTGGGTGTGTGTGTGTGTTTGTGGGGTTGTGTGTGTGTGGGGGTTTTGTTTTTTTTCCCGCGCGCGTGCGCATGTTTTTTGTGTTGAGTGTGCACCCGCGCGGGGGTGTATCGTGTTGGTGTGGTGTGTGTTGGGGGTTGTGTTGTGTTGTGGTGTGGTGTCGTGTGTGCTGTCTGTTTCGGTTGATCGGCGTGTCAGTGTCTATAGTTCCATAATCGCCAAAAAACAAAACGCTCGAAAATGTCATATGCCAAGATGAATGCTTTTAAAAAGGGTACTGGATATTGATGGTTAAATTAGTTTGTTATCAACAGATCAAACAAAAAGATTTAACTAATTTTGGCAAGGTGATTTCCCCAAATGAAAAAAAGAAAAGTAATATGGGTTTAATTGATAAAAAATATACAAACTAAAAACGGAACATGTAAAAATGGGTTTCAAGTTCATCAAACCCTTTTTTGTTCTTTCCTTTTATCCCACAAAAGAACCCAGGACCCTTTTTTCCCTTCAAAAATTCATTGTTTTATTAAATTAAATCAATTTTCATATCATTCTATAGGGAAAAAAAAAAAGAAAACATATCAAAAAGAAAAAGGAGAACCCTTTGCACTTTTACAAAATTTAAAAAAAAGTCACATATAAAACCCCAACACAAAAGATTTAAAAAAGATTTAATCCTGTGACCCTTTTTGGGGGAGGAGGATTTAAAAAAAAAAACAAAAAAGTAAATAACAACATAAAAAAAATGAAAATTGAACACATCAAATATCAAAACATTTTCCCCAAATTTTCACACTGGTTTTAGCTAACCAAAAATTTTCTGTTTTAAAAACTTCGCAAAAGTTTTGCAACATTTTTTTATTACCCCAGAGCAAACGACAAAGTTAAATACGGGCTTTATACATGTAAATTTTTTGGTATAAAATTATTTCTAATATCATCATATTTGGGGCATTTTCATTTCAAAATGAAATTCGTCGAAAGGGCCCATTATGGTCGCAGTCCCGACAAAAATGTTCATCATGGGGTATTCCAAACTTTCTGCCTTTCGACATGAGTATAAAAAAATTACCACAGGGAAACCCGAATTAGAGGGTATATTAAACATCAGGCAACATTTAAATAATTTTTCAGGCAAAACTCTGTTTAAAATTATTAAAAATAAAACTTATTACTAGTTCAAAAGCTCTTTCCCCTGCACGATGAAAATCTTCTAATGAATTCGAACATTTCCAAACAGATACGGAAAAACAGACGAAAACTTTTGTGTCACCCACACAAGGGTCAAACCCTTTTTTTCAATAGGTATTCCTATACACATCACCCGTAGATAAAAAAACCCTGATTTCTGAAAAATCATTTTAATACTTGATACAATCTAGTTGGGAATATTTTTTTTTTTTGGGGTAAAAAAGTAAGGATGACCAGAAAATTTATCTTCGTGCAATATTGAACAAAAAACAGGAACATTCCTATTCCCTTTTTAAATCATTCTGTTTTGGAACGATTTAAAATAAAAAAGGGATGCTTAAAAATTTAAGCTAAAAAATTTCCATTAGCTTAAAACACTTTTCCCCCCAAATTTCCCACCCCCCATATAAAAGTACAGGCAGAACCTTTGACTGGTAAAAAGCCCCAGTAAAAAAAATTTTTTAAGGAAAATTTTTGAAATCTTGCCTTTTTTAGTAAACCCACACACACAAAACACACACACACACCCCCACAACACCCACACAACCACACAACACACAAACACACCCTTTCGCTGACACGCTTTTTATGACATGAAAATAAAACACGATCGCTTTTTTTTCTTTCATTAAATCAATTCCAATTTTGTCGTAAAGAAAATGCTTTTCGAAAGATGTGGGGTTTAATTTGCAAAGCAGCCCTTTTTTTTCCTTACTTTACTCATTGATTTTCATAAACTTACTCTGTGGGGTCCCCCTCTGAATCCTCTACAAATTCTTTCCCTTGAGGGAAGGAAATGAGAGGGACAGCAAAGAAGCTTTTTTTATATATAGGGGGAGGACAAAAGACAAAAAAGAACAAACACAAGGTTAGACCTAAAAGGCGGCTTGACACCAGGCAGAATGCAAAACATTTCGAACAGAAGATTGGGACTGTCCCTGCTGTGATCCCCGCCATGTCGAAGGGGAGAAAACCCCGACACACAGAAACACCACAAACAGAGCAATGCCAAATAAGCCACAAAGTAACATTTCAAAAAGTTTGCCGTGATGAAATCAGAGGAGCAAAAATTTAACGTAGTAATGGAAAAGTATAGAGCGTAGGGAAGTTTCAGGGGATTTCCAACAGTCATTTTTGGCGACAAGGTTTTGAAAAAGAAAAGCAGCGGACAGTGATGGTAACTAGGTAAGAAATGGGGTTATGGGGCATAACAAGGACGCTCATGATTAGCAGGGGAATATGATTACAACAACAGTAAAAATGTAAACAAAAGGGACCCTTCCCAATCCCCAACGCCCAAAACTCTATTTTTTCATCACTGTGGTAAAATCAATTGCTTAAAACCCAAAACGGTTATCTTAGTCCAATTCTGATAAAGTTGAACAGAGTGTTAGTGAGTTCCTAAATAAAAACCAGTGCCTTCAACCAGTCTCGGAGTACCGGTTAAACACAGGGTGGGTAATTGATTTTATTTTTGACATTGAAAAGCCACTGGTCCATTTTTTTCGGAAAATCTTAAGGAATAGCAAGCGCTCTCTGCTAGGGATAAGTTTTCTCAAAAATTTGCAGCCAATCACCTTCCTTGGTTTGCCTCGCTTTTTTCACCTAGGTTTTGATTCCCTTCCTGTGAACTTGGAGGGCTCGTAAGACTTTTTAAAAAAACGGATGGGAGTGGCTAATACATTTTATTCTTTACAAAAACTGGAAGAATACCTTGGGTTTAAATCAGGAAACTCTCCATTGGATCGTCCAATTTGCGCTTTGCGAAATAAATGGTTTTTTCCAAATTGTAAGGGAACGATTCTGCCCCTCTTTAGAAACTTTTTTGTGGTTTAACCCTCAAATGTGGGAAACGGTCCCAGTGAGGGGTAACCTACTAGTAGTTTGGAAATGCCTTTTAAGAAGGTGGCACTGAGACATTTTGCCTATGGCTGGTCTGGGGCGGGACGTTTGAGGACACCCCCGGGACTTCACCACATCGAAATTTGGGTGTCACTTTTTGCTGAGGTTTTGAGCCTCTTTTTGCCAGGTTTTGGGTTTTGGATGGCTTGGCCGGGAAAGACAAAGAATGGCTGAGGAACACCCCCGGGGGAGACCGGGAGCCGTGGTTGGTTTTTTGTCTTTGCTGAGGGGGACTTAAGATTTTAGAGAAGTAAATTCCCAGGGGGGAGTCCATGGATTTTACCCTAGGTATGGCTTGAAGGGCCTTTTTCCTCTGCCTTCTCCAACCCAGCCACTTACAACGGCGGTGGGCCTCGTTGGTTGTCGGGCCCAGGGGATGAAGTCTGTTCAAGAACCCCAGCGAACCCAATCTAACACTTCTAGTGGTTCCTTGGACTCAGGCCGCAGAGAATTTTTCCTCGAAAGATCTCGTTGAAAGGAGCTGGAAGGCCTATATACACCCAGCTTTTCCGGCTCTGAGATCTTTTTCTTCCGGGGAGCAGAGTGTGGGAAGGCTGTGACGCTGTTTAAATTTCTTCACTGAGAAGTGTGGGAAAGCTGTGACGCTGTTCTTTTCTTCCTGAGAAGTGTGGTGAAAGCTGTGACCTGGTTCATTTATTCACTGAGAAGTTGGTAAAAGCTGTGACTGGTTCATTTTTTCATCTGGCGAGGTGGTGAAAGCTGGACGCTGGTTCTTTTTACTGAGCAGGGGGGTGGGAAAAAGCTGGACGGTTCATTTATTCACTGAGCGGGAGTGTGGTGAAAAAGCTTGACGCTGGTTCTTTATTCACTGAGCAGGTGTGGTGAAAAGCTGTGACCTGGTTCATTTCTTCACTGAGAGAGTGTGGTTGAAAGCTTGACGCTGGTTTCTGTTATTCGGTGTTGTGAATTTTAAGGGCTGAAAAGAAACTGCCTTTGTTGGGGCCAGGGTGCAGGCCTAACAGGTGAAACCCCGAGGACTATACGTTAGCACGCACTTTTCCTGAGGTCGCTGGTTTGGTTGGTTGGGTTCGATCCAACCATGATTTGAAACAAAAGAAAAAAACCAACGAGCTGGTGTTGGTGTGGAAGATGATGTGCCCCCTCTGTCCTCCCCTTCCCCATCTCCTACTCCTTTCTTCCCTCCTTACCAACCAACCTTACAAAATTTTTACCATCGTTGTTATTTTTCATCATTTTTATTTTTGTTGTACATCATTACTACATCATTGGTAGTACTAGCAATATGACCCTGTTATAACAATATTTTTGGGATTTCTCAATTGTATCTTACTATCTTTCCCATTTTCCATATCATCATTGTGACTCTTTTTTTTTTCTTCTACTTCTTCTATTACTTCATTTTATTACTTACTATAAACATTTAAAAATGTTATGCTCCCCTACTACTACTACTACTACATTTTCCACTGCTACTTCTACTACGTCTCGTCGTAGAGTGTACATATTATAGTAGTATAATTTTGGATCTCCTTCCCGGGAAAGTAGTATCCGCAAATATGAGAACAAAAAAAAAAAACGTTCGGTTTAAAAAAATCAAAGTATCTCTTCCTCCAATTTTCACCTTTGAGCCCCCCTTCCTCCTTCCTACTATCTGCATCAAACCTCCCCCTCCCCCCCCCTCTCTCCTCTTCTCCCCTCTCTCTCCCTCCCTCTCTCCCTCCCTCTCCTCTCACTCTCTCCTCTCCCCCTCCCTCTCTCCTCCCTCTCCCCTCTCCTCCCCCTCCCCTCTCTCTCCTCTCTCCTCCTCCCTCCCCTCTCTCTCCCCCTCTCCCCTCTCCCCCTCCCTCCCTCCTCTCTCTCTCCTTCTCCCTCCCTCTCTCTCTCTTTTTCCCCCCTCTCTCATCTTTTCTCTCTCTTCTCTCCCCCTCCAACTCTCTCCCTCCTCTCTCTTTCTCCCCCCTCCTCCCTCCCTCCCCCCTCTCTCTCTCTCCTCTCATTCCTTTGCATCATGTGCCCCACCCCCCACCATTCCCCGCCAAGAGTTTGAGGCCCCGCACCCCGTTGAAGACTCCCATGCCCTGGGATGCGTAACCCGGCATCTCCGGCGACCTGACGGTCAGAGGGGGTGAAAGGGAGGGGGGGGGGGGGGGGGGGGGGGGGGGGGGGGGGGAGAGGGAAGGGGAAAAGAAAGGCGTTCGTCAGTTGAAAATTAAAAAATTTGTAAAAACACGGAAAGCCCCGGGTTGGTTGACGGCACCATCAGGGGGCGGGGCCATGGCGCACGCACAACACACCACACACAACCCCACACCACACAACACACCCCACCACACACAAACACACCACAAAACCCCCACACACGCACGCACAAACACCCCAAAACACAACCGCGCGTCGTGAGCATGCACTCACGCACGCCCGCATACACGGGACGCCCACAGACGCACTCATGCACGCACGCGAGTCCCAAAAAATCACACACTCACGCCCACGAACGCACGCACGCGCACAATTATACAACACACAACACCAGCGCGCGCCGCCCCCCGCGCGCGCGTGCGACAACACACCACGCACACACATCACACACACACGCGCGGCCCACGCATGTACCAAAAAAAAACACACACACACACCACACACCACACACCACACACACACACACACACCACACACACCACACCACACACCCCGGCGCCTGTGTGCCTGACTGCCACTCACGATCAAAAAAACGTCCCTTCTTCTCTATATCAGAAGAAGAGTTTCCTGAATTCCATTTATGTTTCACCTCCCCCCCTCCCCCCCCCCCCCCCTCCCCCCCCCCCCCCCATACCCCCACCCACTCTCCCTTGCCCCTTTTTTCCCTCCCCCCTTTAAACCCCATTTCCATCCATCACCCCGCCTCCTTCCCGGGTACCGCTGTCACCGAGTACACATTCGTTTTCGCTGATTCGAAAAGATCAGGCGCTCACAGACGTTTTTTTTTTTCTACAGGCTTGAAGTCATTCTCGGGAGAAATCATGCAAAAAATGTGGAACTGACCTGGGGTAAAATTTTATTTTTTTTATCGAATTGTTTTTGAAAAGGTTTTGTGTTTTTGAACATCTTGTACATTTTTCATTGTATTGCATTTGGACTTTTCGTCATGTAAGATTGTGTTGTCGTGTCGTGTGTGTCGGTCGTGTCGTGTCGTGTCTGTCGTGGGGGGTTTTTGCTGTGCTTCTGTGCTGTGCTTGCTGTTTTGGCTGTGCGGGGTGTGTTCCCCCAAAAGCGATGTATTTGTTTTAAATTGTATTGTATTGTATTGTACTGCATTGCATTGTTTTGCATTGTATATATTGTTTGGTTTTTTACTGTCTCCCACAAAATTTTCACATTGAAAAAAAAGGGGGAAAACAAACAAAAAAAAAAAAAAAAAAAAAAAGAAAAGGAGAGGGACACAAAAAGAAAAAATCCGCAAAGAAAAGCAAAAACCAGAGCGTCAAGGGAAGAAAGAAAAAACAGGCCCTCCCGTCACCTGTGCCTGGAGATAGGGGGGGGTCCAGGCCATCGATGTCGAAGGAGAGTTACACCTGACCCCAACATCTTCCCTCCCTCCCCATAAAAGGGTTTCAGGACTTTCCCCAAACACTTGATGCTGGGCACCAAGCAAAAACCCCCTGCACGACAGAATGTACCCCCCTATCGTCTTTCATCTTTTGGCCCTCTTTCATCTCAGTGTCATCGCGTCGGGCATCACATCGTACCATCATCATCATCATCTCGCCCCAATGATCGTCATCAACATCATCACATTGTGTCGTCACATCGCATCATCATCACACATTCTCATCGTCACTGGCATCGCGGTCATCGTCGTCGTCGCCCGTCGTTATCATCATGATCATCATCTCGACGTCGTTTGGGCCGCATTCTCCTTCTCGCTATATCTCCATCATCTCCTGCGGGGGTTCAACCCCCCCCCCCCCCTTCTCCTTACCCCCCTACCTTTTCTCCTTCTCCACCCCCCCCCAAAACGTTTAAAGATTTTTATCTCCGTGTCAACACCGGGGCGACTTTTCAACTCCACACAAAACTCTCTGCATGAGTTTTTATTCGATTTTTCCTATGGATGAAGGGGTGCATTAAAAATAACAACAGCAACATCAAACTTGTGTGCACTTTTCAATTCCGTTAAGACAAAATAGAAAAAAATTTTTTTAAGTGGGTCATCACATCCGGTGGTGGATGAAGAAAATGGACACTTACAGTCAACGCTGGGAAAGGGCGGAAATTTTCTACCGGAGGCGCAATCAAAAAAAGGTCCCTCTACTGCCACCCTGGGTTGAAATTTTTTGGCTGGAAGTCCTGGTGAGATACCCCTCCTTCTATTTGCCAGGTAGAAAAGGTCCTGGGCAGGAAATTTTTGGGGGAGACATATCCATCCTTCTAAATGTGCCCGGTTTAAAAGATCTTGGACGGGAAGTTATGGGGTGAGACATGCCCCCCCTTTATTTTTAAAAACCCTGAATGGGCTTTTGGACAGGAGCATGGTGGTACATGTGCACCCCCACGTACCTGTAAAATGGTTTTGGGCGGAGTCAAGGTGAGATACATGTCCACCCTCCACTTACACTGAGGGTGGGTCCTTTGGACAGGGGTCAAAGGGGAGATACATGTCCCCCCCCACTTACCTGAGAATGGGCTTTGGCGAGGGGTCAGGTGAGTCATGGGCCTCTCCCCTTCCAAATTCCCCTTTAAAAAAGTGGTTTTCCCCCCCCCCCTTTTTAATTATGGGCCAGGGGCGTGGGGCAGATACATGTCAACCCTCCCCTGTACTCTGTAGATTGGTTTTGGGGTGGGTCATTGGGGAGATACTGTCCCCCCCCTCCCCAAAGTATCCTACAGAATGACTTGGGCAGGGAAATTATTTTAAGATACATGTCCACCCCCACTGACTCGTAGAAAGGTTTTGGCCAGAGGGTGAGTTAAAATACATACCCCCCTCCAAAGTATGTAAAGAAGTCCCTTGGGGCAGGAAAAGTATGGTGAGTACATTCCCCCCCTCCCAAAGTATCCTAAAGAATGGGCTTTGGGAGGGGAAATTTTATAGTGATAAATGCCACCCTCCACGTACTCTGTAGAATGGTTTCGGGCCCAGGGGCAATTAAATACTATCCGTCCTCCAATGTATCCCTTTGAATGGTCTTGGGCAGGGAGTTATGGGGAGATACATTCCATCCCAACCGAAACCCGTAGAATGGTCTTGACCAGGCTCGATGAATCCTGCCTACACCAGGCAGTCATGATGAGATCCTGCCTACACCAGGCAGCTTTGAGATGCCCGCCACACCAGGCAGTCATGATGAATCCTGCCTACACCAGGCAGTCATGATGAGATGCCCGCCTACACCCGGCAAGGTTTTCGGGTCTGTCGAATCAAGATGTTTCCTTTATGGCCAGCTGTTTGTGAAAGCGTTGACGTCTTCTTTCATTTTTCTGTCTTGGCTCCTTTAAAAACACAAGAGGTTTTGAATCATCCGCTCTCGACGCCGAAATCCACTCCGATATCACGTTGCATGGGTGGGGAAAACACATGTACGTTCTATCTGGCTCCACTTTACGTCATTTTCACTCCCTCAAATCATCACCGCATCACCTTCCTCATCATGTTACCTACCTGACCATCACTCCAACAGTCGCTAAAGTTAATGCTATCCTCGGTTCTACCTGAACCTCGTGTTTACATCCCATCATGTCATCGTCATCATCATCGTCATCAATTTATGATCACTGTCATTGGGTCGTCGTCGTCGCCGCGCATGTCGGCATCACCACCCCCATCATCATCACATCATCATCATCACATCAAACATCATCATCATCATCATCGTCGTCGTCGTCGTCGTCGTCGCGTCGTCATCATCACATCGTCGTCTCATCGCATCATTTTCTCATGACCCACCTGAAAATGCCCCCCTTCTATTCGTCCCAAAACTCAGATGCTACTCTTTGGTCCGAACGGCCTCATTTTTTTCATCATCGAATTCATCATCACTCGTCGTCGTCATCACCATCGTCGTGGTCGTCCGTTCTCCTCATCCCAACCTCCCGCTCCTCCTCCCCTCCTCCTCCTCATTATCATCACATCTCATCATCTCACCATCCTCATCATCATCATCGTCCTCAGACCCACCTGGGCAATGCCCCAGGTAGTCGTCCAGGTCGTACATGCGGGGCCCCAGTCCGATCTGCACCACAGTTTGTCAGTCCCAAAAAGCCAGACTCCACGGCGCGGGGGAAAGGGTTCGCATGGGTTACTTGCGCCAAGCACTTCCAAAAAGTCCCCGTGGGCACCACATGAAACCGGGGCCCACTGGGCCGATTGTCCCGATCAGACACACTCCCGGGCCCTTTTGGCATGGATCAATTATTCCATCAACGTGACAATGCGGAGTCCTATTGATATCTTGCGCGTATCATCATCATTCCCCTCAACCCTCATCACATCATCATCTTTCTCATCACAAAAATCAATCATCATCAAGCACAGACGTATTCAACATTATTTTCAAACATAATCATCATCATCATCCCGCAAATAAGCGTATATGGAATTTTATTTCTAAGCTACGTGCTTAAAATGACTTCTGGAATGTGTGAAAGAAAAAAGGTTAAATTTTTCTCCTCAAACCCTCACCACCCTCCCACAACATCATCTCACTCCACCCTTCTTTCCAAACCCCCTTTCGTTCCATACATTTATTCAATTTAATTCAATTCAATTCAACCCCGTTTTTTAAGACCTGCCCACCACAAAGGGCAATAACACAGCCGTCACCTTTCAAAGTCAGTTTTTTTACGGCTGTTTCATTCTGTTTTAACTCAAGAAAACCCAAACTAGTTTCAAGTGAGACGCGCGAGGCAAACTAAAAAATCTGAAATAAATGTGAGCGAACCGCCAAAGAAAAAGAGGTCGAACGCGTGCTTTTTCTTGTGACTGTTTGTCCACGTTTTCTTGGGACCGCTAAAATTATCTAAGATTTGTCAAGAAACCAATTTTTTAAAGATGCAAAATTTTTTTTATTAAAACTCTCTTTTTTAAAAAAAACATTTTTAAAAAATTTAACAACAAAATCCATTTGGGGAAAACAGAGGAAAAGAAAATATTGGGGTGGAAGCCATTGCCAGGTGAAATGTAATGTTTTCCAGGGCTGTTCTTCCCCATAGTCCATTCTCCTTTACGCCCCTTTCTTTGTATCACAGCTGTTCTTCCCCCCCCCTAGTCCATTCTCCCTACCCCCTTTCTTTTTTCAGGGTTTTTGCAAAGTGAAAAAACGACAGGGGGGAACTAAAAAAATTTAAATAAATGTTGGAACGAGGGAAAACGGGGACAAAGAGTAAAGCAAAAAGAAGCGTTTCGAACCCCTTTTGGTCTTCTTCAGGCAAAACACAAACAAATGGGACAATGCAAATTACCGAAAATTTCCACTTAGCCTCCTTCAAGCCACAAAAATTCAACCCTACCTTGCGCGAAAGGGGGGGTTCAAAGCCTACCTTGCGCTGAAAGAATTCAACGCCTACCTTGCGCTGGGGGGAAGATTCAACGCCTACCTTGCCTAAAAGATCAAGCTAAGTAAACTCGTTTTTATTTTCATTGTCCTATTTGTTATGTCTTTCCTGAAGAAACCAAGAGGGCGAAACCCCATTTGTCTTGTGACTCTTTGACCACGTTCTCTTGGCGGTTCGTTAACATTTATTTAAGATTTTTTTTTAAACAACGCTGTTCCTTGCTTGGTTTGAGAACGAGGTTTTCGTCACTTTTCGCAAAACTTCCGGTCAATTGTAAAGCCCAGCTGACCACGCAGGTCACACAGGGCTTGCGCAAACCCAAACAAAAGCCAACACAAAATTCCAAAAATTTAAAGTCAGGACCCGGTTAAAACTCCCAAACCCTAAAAAGAAACAAACAGTTGATAGAGAAGGAAAACTGATCACACATAATCTCCCAGTGTTACAATGCTGTTTACTCTG
>JAMYXO010007459.1:0-12104 GCA_033310375.1 Conus canariensis
TCCCCCGAAAAGTTTACGGGAAAGAAAAAATTTCAAAACCAGAGTGTGGTGAAAAGTTGGGGGGTGGGAACCCTCCAAACAAACCGGGAGGTTTAAAAGGGGGGGAAAGAAAACTGGGTGGGGTTTTTTGAGAGGGGGGCCCAAAAGTTTTTAAAAATGAATTCCCCCAAAAAGAAAAAAACAAAAAATTTTTTTCGAATGCCCCCTTTCACCTTGAAATGAAAGGAAACCACCACACGAGGAACGTTGGATGGGGTCCCCTTTTTAAACTTTTAAATTCCCCGGAATCCCCCCTTGCCCCGGGGAAAAGCAAAGTAGGTGGGGTTTCAATTTGCCCGACTTTTTAAAGTGATAGGAAAATCTCATCGTCCCCTTTCTGGGGGGAAATTTCGCAAACACAAATCCATTGGGCTGTGCTTTAAAAACCCCTTAAAAATGTAAAAAAAACAAAACGTTCCCAACATGATGAGAAGTTGAATCAGATCCTTTTAGAAAAAAATTTTTCCCTATACCCGTGAAGAAAGCCCCGGGGTAAAGAAACTAAAAAGTAAAAAAAAAAAAAAGCACTAGTCTTTTCTGAAAAAGTACTGTCTATAGATGGCAGGCCCAAAGACAAAATCATTTTTTCAATTTCGCCAACAAAGTGATAAAAACAAGCCTTCTGGGGATGCATGGCCCGTTTTCCTACAACCACAAATTTTAACCCATCCCCGGGAAAAACACCAACGGGGAAACCCAATGAAAAACCCCTTCCCGAGTAATTTACCCCAAAGCTTTTTTTAGTTATTTTTTAAAAAAAACCCACCAAGGGCCCTCAATTTGGGAAACCAGAAAAAGGGCCCTTGAAAAACTTGTAGCAACACCCCCCAAAAATGCTTTCCATGGCCCCCGAAAATCAGAAATGCTGAAGGGAAAAGTGAAACCCGTTTCAAAACCCGTCCATCCTCACACTCTGCTTCCCTTTAAGTCCCCCCCGTGGTGACGAAAGCTGGAATTAAAAAAGACCCCCGCTGGCAGTTTTTCCCCAAAAACCCCTGGGGGAATTTTCTTGGGGCCTTTTATTTTCCCCCGGGAAAAAGGAAAAAACCCTTGGGAAAGCAAAAGCGTCATGATGCATGGGTTTTTTTTTTTTTTTCCGACCCAAAAAATACCGGAGTTTGTTTTTGGGGTTGCACACATGGCCCAAAAACAATTTTTTTCCCTTTAGTTTCTCTTCCCCAATTTAGTCCATATTTTTTTCTAAATCGGAAAACCCTTGGGCTGATTTAAAATTTTCCCTTTAAAAAGACAAAGTAAAAAGGGCCAAATTCCGTCAACCTTGGTGATATTTCCTTTTAAAAATAAAAAAAAGCTGTTTTTTTCCTCGGGGGACAGAATTTCAAGTCCAAAAAAGCCATGGGTTTTTTCCTTCCCCTTTTTCTTTAAAAAAAAGCTCTCATTGTCAGGTAGCCTGAAAGGGTGGTGAGGGCCCCTCCCCCCCACTACCACGGGTCCTTTTATTTCCCTTTTTTTGGTTTTTGGTTTTTTGGGGTTGCCCAAACAGAAACTAAGATGAAATTTTCCTGATTTTTTTAAAATTTACCCCGCCCCAAAAATCAAGGGCTTCAAAAAAAAAATATTTACGAAACCAAAAACACAAAAAAACAAAGAGCAATAGAAACCCCCAAAAATGATTCCAAAATTGCTTAAAAATATTCGAGTTTTAAAAAAATGTATGTATGCATCAAGAAAGAATAATTTTTATGCATACCAAAAATCTCTTTAACTGGGGACAAACCCTGTTTTTAAGACGTTAAAAAGAAAGAAATAATACTTTTTTCAAAATAAAACGGTGGGGAAACCCCCCTTTTTAAAAGGGAAAAAGAAATCCCCGCAGCTTTTGGCTCATTTCCCCCGGGGCCGTTCCCCCAAAAAGTCACCTGGGGGGCAAAGGGGTTCCACTTCTGCCCGGGAAATTTTCCCGAAAATCTAAATCGAATGTACAGTTTAAAGGGAAGTTTTTTTGTGCTAATTTTCTGTTCTTCATGGTTTGTTTTGTACATTTCTTTTCTTTTTCGGTCAGAGAGGAAAGTTTTTTAAAAATTTCCTTTTTGTCAATTTAAAACAGCCCCTTATAAAAAACCTAAAAAAGGGTTTAAAAAAATAATTTTTTTGAAACGATGGGGGAGAAGGGGTTTTCTGACAAAAACCCCATTTTTCTTAGGGGAGTGGAGAAAGGAAAAAATTTTTCAAAAATAAAACACAACTTTAGATTCTTAAAGGGGCATCTTTGTGCAAGATGGCATTTGGGATGATAAAATTTTCCATAAAACCCGACAAAAATATTTTAGGCCGTCCCTTTAACCAAAACCCCAGGTTTTTCCCCCCAAGCCCGGGTTAAAACTTGAACAGCCCAAACATTACACCCTGGGTTTTTTAAACAAAGAGCGTGGCAGCTAAAAAATTTTAACCGTCGTTTCGGGTTTGGGTAAGTAGTTTATTTTTTTTCGCCCGATGTTTAATTCCTAAAAGCCTTTTTTGTAAAGAAAAAATTTTTGGGAATCTCCCCCGCCCCCCCGGTCTCGGCCCCCCCCTTTTCCCTTTTTCTCTTTGGTTTTTTTTTTTTTCTCCACCCCCCTTACCTGTCTCCTTCTCCTCCCCGTCTTCTCTCCCTTTTTCTCCTCCCCCCTCCCCCCACCCCCCCTCCGTTTTTTCCCCCCTCTCTCCCCCCTTCCCCCCCCGTCCCCCGGTTCCCCCACACCCCCGGTTCCCCCCCCCTCCCCCCTTTCCCCCCCTTTTCCCCTCCCCCTCCCCCTCTTCCCCCCCTCGATTTTTTTTCCCCCCCCCCCTCCTCTCCCCCCCCTGGTTTTTTTTGATTTTTCCCGAAAGAAAAGGAAAAAACACTCCAAAAAAAAAATTGAGAAGGGGGGAATGTGTTTACCAAAATGAAAAGTGTAGACCAAAAATGTTGGTTTTTGGTTTGTTGGGGTAATAAAAATTTTTTTAAAAAAAATTGGGGTTTTTCTGTTTTTTGGGTTTTAAAAATTTTTTTGCGCAATTTTAAATTTTTTTATGTAAGAAAGATCCCGCTGGGCCTTTTTTTTTTTTTGTTTTTTTTAGTATTTTTTTCCCTGTTCACGGGGTTTTCCCCCTTTTTACAAATTTAAATTTAAAAAGTAAATTAAAAATGTTTGCCATTGGGGGGGAAAAAAAAATCGGCCTGGTTTGGGTTTTTTTGTGAGAAAAAATTCCAATTAAAACCCTCATTTGAAAACTTTTCTTTTTGGGTTTTAAAGTTTTCCTAAAAACGTCCCGGAACAGCTTTGTTTAAAAAAACAATGTCCCCTAGCAAAGTGTTGGGGTTTTTTTTTTTTTTTTCCTTTTTTTTTTTTTTTTTTTTTTTTTTTTTTTTTTTTTTTGGATTTTTAGTTTAAATTTTAAACTGGGTTTAGGTGCCCCAAAAAAAATGGAAATTTAACCCCCACCCAAAAAATGCACATTTTAAGGAAAATCTTTAAGTTAAAATTTCCCTTAGGGGGTTAAAAAAGAGTCATCCAAAACCCTTTTAAACTTGGGGGCAATGTTTTTTTTTTTTTCCCCATAACCCTTAAAACCCCGGACTTTTTTGTTTTAAAACAAAAAGAAAAATAAACCCTTTAACGTTTGACGGACCCTTTTTTTGCCTTAATCAATCTGGATTTTTAAATTTTTTTTTGTTTAAACAGTCCACGTGGAAAACCCGATCATGAAAGGGGAAACGTTTTTTTTTTTCGTGCTTTTTTTGTGTGGGGTAAAAGGGGAGCTTGGGAAACAATAAAACCCCTTTGAGTCTGGTTTTCCCGCCCTGTATCTGGGGGCCTTTTCTGGGGGAATTTCCTTTCCCAATTTCCTCCCCCTTTGTTTAAAATTCCCCAGTTTTTTTTCCCCCGCACACAAAAAACACACCCGTGGTCCGTTTTATTTTCATTTTTTTTTTCCCCTTTGGGGTTTTGGTGTGTGGGGTGTTTTGGGTTTTTGGGGGTGTGGTTTTGTTTTGTTTTGGGGTGTGTTTGTGGTGGGTGTGTTTCGTTTTCAAAACCTTTTTTTGTCAATTCCCCTTTAAAGCGGGGAACCCCGGTGAGAGACAAAAACCCCTGGGTGTGGGTGGGCAAAGGGTTTTTGTGGCCCCCTTCCCCCAGGCCCTTGGGAAAAAAATTTTAGCCAAAAAGAAGGCGAACTTTTTTTTTTTTTTCTTTTAAACTGGCCCGGGTTTTTTTAAAAAAACCCCTGGAGAATCTTCAACCCCGTTAAAAACCAAAAGCAGGGTGTAAACTCCTAGCCCAAAGATTTTGCAGATGAGAAAACTTCAAATGCTTTTGTAACCCAAACTTTTCGTTTCAGAAAAAGACCCCCAAAACAAAAAGAAACTATCCACTAAAAATGGGGAATCATAAAAATCCCCAGTTTTAAAAACTGACTCGAAAAAAAAAGCGTTTTTGTTCTCGAAACAGACGTTGAAAAATTTTTCCCCCTGCCATAAAAAAATCAAAAAAAGTATCAAAAGCTAGTAAAAAAAGTACCCAGCCCCTTGTTCCCTGGAAAAGGGCCAAATTTTTGGGGCTATGTAATATTTTTTTCCAAAATGTTTTTTTTTTCGGAAAAAATTCTTTTAAGATCACCTGTTCACACGAAAAAATTTCCAAAACTGTGGGTAAAACAAAGGCAAGAAAAAAAAAACCAGTGTGTTCGAATGGGCCCAGGAGAAAATCGTTACGGTTTCGAAAGGAAACTGTGTTGTACAGTAAAGTTTTCAGCCCGGGGAAAAAAAAAAAAAAATTTTTTGAACCCCCTTTCGTTTAAACCCCAGAAAACAAATTTTTAGTTTCAGTTTTCCCGTTTTCCCAAGGGAGGCGTCAAAATTTTCGTGGGGGACAAATTCCCAAAAACGTTACAACCACAACCCCCTAATTTTTTAGACCACACCAAAGCAAAGAAACTGAAGCTGAAAGGGTATATGAATTAACCCAAAAAAAGAATAAAACAATTGAAAGAAGGGGCTCGCGGGTTTCGACCCCGCAGATGTCCCCCAAACCCCCGCCCTTAGCCCCAACGCGGGTGGTCCCCGAACCCTTTTATTTCCACCCCACCATTTTTTTTTTTTTTTTTTTTGAAATTTTTCAGGTGTTTGATGTTTTTGGGGGGGGTTGGGCCCCCTGTGTGTGCGGGGGGGCGCCTGGTTTGGGTTTGTGTGGTTTTTGGTTTTTGGCCCCCGGGCGACGCGCGGGGGCGGGGGGTTTTGTGGGTTTGTTTGTTTGTGGGGTTTTGTGGGGGTTTGGGGTAGTGTGTGTGTGTGGGGTGTGTGTGGGTTTTTGTGGGGTTTTGTGATTTTGTTGTGGTGTGTTTTGCATTTTGTGGGATTTTTTGGGGTGGGGGGTGGTTTTGTGTGTTTTTGGTTTTTGTTGGTTTTTGTGTGTGTTTGTGTTTTTAATTTTTTGGGGTTTTTTTGTGAAACACCAAAGTATATGCCCTAATTTGGCTTAAAAATGTGGGACATATCTGGGGGGTATGGGGGTGGTGGGTTTTTTTCAAAGTTTGGGGGTTTTGGGCATCCCGGTGGAAAATGTGGGATTTTTGGGGCGGGGTTTTGTGTGATGGGGTGTGTGTGGCGCGGTGGGCCCCGGGGGCCGTTGGGCCCCGTAAAATACACACATGTGTATATGGTGTGGGGAAAGCGAACGAAATGTACGGGACAAACCCCGATCGTGGGGTGTGTGGTGTGGTTGGGTGTGTGTGGGGGTGTTTTGTTGGGGTGGGGTGTGTGGGTGTGTTTGGGGTTTTGTGAAATGCGTGGGGTGAATTTTTCAGAAAAAATTACTTTGGAAACCCAAAACAAGACCATCAATTACCCCAAAAAAATGCGGCGCCCCCTTGCGCACACATACAAACACATAAAAAATAAATCCCAAAAACCCCCCCCCTCAAAAAATATTTCCCACGCGACAGGGACACAAAACACACAACACACACACACCCACACCCCCAAAAAAAAAAAACACACACACACAAAACAACCCCCTCACACAAAACCCCCTTTTCCCCAAAACCCCACACCACACACCAACGCTTCCACACACCCTGGGCGTGGACCCTCTAAAATTAAAAAACGCTGGGGATTAACCCCACTGATGAATTAAAACACAAAACCCACACCCCCCCCCTCCCCTCCGAACCCCCCAACCCCCCCCCCCCCCCGACCCCCCCCCCTTTTTGGGTTTTGGTTTAGAACCACCCCCCCCCCCCACCACCCCCCCCCAACCCCCCCACAGGGGCCCCCCCCGGTTTGTTTTGGGAAACCCCCCCTTTCCCCCCCCTTCCCCTCCCCCCCTCTCCCCCCCTCTCTCTTTTTCCCCCCCCTTTTTGTCCCCCCCTCCTCCCCCTCTCGCTATCCCCCCCCACCCCAACCCCCCCCCTAGACCCCCCCCCCGACCACCTAAAAACCAAAGCTTTGCACACTTTAAAATTTTGTCCATTGGGCCCTCTAAATTTTTAAAAATGCTGGCAAACCCCCCCCCAACTGAATTTAACACAAACCCAGGGGCAACACGGTTTTTAACCCGTCAAAACCCCTTGGGGGCCCCAGAGAAAATTCCCCAAAATCTTATCCAAATTTTAAAAAAGTGTTTTTCCCCTCTTTTTGGGGGGGGCTTTTTTTAAATTGGGGGCCCTTAAAGAGTTTTTTTTTCCCCCAAACTCTAGGAAATCATCCGCAATGTTGGCCCCCTTTAAAATTATTTTCCAAAGTTTTTTTTGGGGTTGGTGATGTTTTTTTTTGCCCTTTCCCCCTTTCCCCTTTAAGGGGGTTTTTGGAAGTTGGGGGGCCAACCCCTTCCCCTTCCCCCCCCCTTGAAAGTTCAGATTTTAAAGATGGTTCCCCAGGTTAAAAGTGGGCTTTTCTCCCTTTTTTTTTGCTTAAAATGATTTTTTCAGAAATTTCTTTCCAAACCAATCGGCCAAGCAGTTAATTCCGTTCTTTATGTTGCCCTTTGCCAGGGCCCGGGGGTCCCGCCTCTCCCCCCCCCGTTTTTTCCTTTAAAACCCCCAGCCAAAGTCCCCGGGCATTTCAAACCATATGAAGGTTTTTTCCCCCCAATGGAAAAACTGGGGCATCATTTTATTTTTCCCAAACAGGGCCCTTCCCCCCAATTTTTTTTTCCCCCCCTTTTTTCCCACCTTTCTGGAAATAGGGGTTTATGGGGGTTAAATCAGTATCATGGCTTTTTTTGAGTTTTTTAAACTGGCTTAAAGGGTTTTAAAACCCCCCGGAAGGGGCTTTTTGCCCTTACTGCTTCTTAAACCCCCCATTGTTTTAAAACCCCTTAAAAATTTTTTTAAACTGTGGGGCCAAACCCTTTTTCCGAATAGTTTTTTGGGGCCAAATTTTCTTTACTGTGTATCCCCCAGCCTTTAACCTTTTAAAAGTTTAAATGACAGAACCGTCCAGTGTTTTATTAAAGTATTAAACTTTTTTTTTCAAAGGTTTTTACCAGGGATCCCCGAAAATTTCCCGCGTTTTGGTTTTTTTGGGCCCTTTCCGGCCCCCATTTTCGACCCCAAAGTCCCCCCCCCAGTTTTTTTTGGGCGAAAAGGAAATTTTTTTTTTGAGGTGCCCTTTAAGTGGCTGGATTTTTTCTCCCCCCTTTCCCTTGGTTTTTTTTTGACTTCCCCCCTTTGCTTTGGGACACAAGCGTATAAAAATGTCTTTCCCGCCTGTCCCACCCCTGGTTTTTTTCCACGGCCTAAACCCCAGTGCCTGTTTTTTTTCCTTTCCCGCCCCGCAAAGAAAATTGGGGTTTTTGGGGGGGTTTTTCCAAAAGGGGTCTGAAATATTCCTTAATCCGTTTCCAAACTTGTGGGCTTGGGCTGCCCTTGAAGGAAGGTCCCCAGCAGGGGGAAACGCTAGGGTTTTAACTGGTTTGTTTCTTTGGGGGTTTCCCCGGAAACAATCTCATTGCTTTATTTTGGGAAAATTCCCTTTTCCCCAATTTGAAAAATGGGTTTCCCGGGTTTGGAAAAGTGGGAATAAGCCCTAATTCCCCTAATATATCAAAAACTAAAATACAAGTGCGGGATAAAAGTCCGTAAGTGGCGGGTGTTCAATGCGTTTTTGGCTGCCATTGGGTTTTTTATGGCGATAAAACCCTTTTTTTTTTTTTTTTCATTTTAAAAAAACAATAAATTTTCAAAAGCTTTCTAAAGGGTTTTGCATTCTGTCAAAAAACCTAAACCCAAATAGCGTATTCCTTTTTTAGGGTTTGGGTTCAAAAAAAATGGGGAAACCATTGAAAAGGGAAAAAGGTGAGGGGGACTTTTTCCCCCGGGTGTCCCCGGGTTTTTTAGAATGCAGAACCCAATTTTCCCGGGGGTTTTTGGGAGGGCTGAAAAGGGCCGAAACCAGGGTTTTTTCCGGGAAAAACCCCTGAACAAATTTTTTTTCAACCCGTTGCGGAACTGCTTTTCCCCTTTTTTTTTCCCCTTTAGCATTTTTTTGAAAATTTTTTTGTAGATCCCGTCCCCTCGTCTGCAAATGTCAACCCTCCCCAAACAAAATTTTTCCCTTTTTTTGTTGGGGTCTGCCCCAACCTTTTGTGTAGACAAATTTCAAAAGAACAGGGGAAAGAGGAAAAAACCTTTAAGTAATCCCCCTAGGAATTTTTTATGAGGTTCAAAAAGTCCCCAATTTTCCAAATCGTTTGAATTTACCCCCTTTTTTTTCCCCCCCGAAGTGCCAAAAAGACACAAGCCCGGGCCTTTAAAGAAACCCGGTGACCTCAAAACACAATTGACCTCAAACACAAGAAAAAGCCTTAGTGAAAACCCAAATTGGGGAATTTAAAAGTGTGACCTCAATCACAAAAACCGGGCCTTTTGTGAAGGGCCAAATGGAATGACAATGGGGGATGTTTTTAAACCCTTTAAAAGGAAAAACAAGATTTTGCCTTAGTTAACCCCCGTGGAATTTTAAACCCAAGTGGGCCTTTAAGAAAAAAAAGATGCCTTTGTGGGAAACCCCGTGTTTTTTTGACAATAGTGGAAACCCAAAACACAAAAAACCGCCCCTTTGTGAACCCGTGGGGAATGACAAATTTTGAACCCCAAGACAACAAGAAAAAGCCTTAGTGAACCCAGTGGTTTAATTGACAAATGTGAAACCCCAAGAAAACACATTGAAAAGCCCTTTGTTAAACCCAGGGGTTTAATGACCCAAAAAAACCCCCCAAAAACAAAAACAAAAACCCTTTGTGGGGAACCCCCCGGGGGAATGCCCAAAGTGACCCCCCAAAAAACAAAATAGCCATAAGTTAAAAAACCCCCCCCGGGGGGAATGACAAATGTGACCCCACAAAACACAAGACAGCCATTAGGGAAAACCCCGTGTGAATGACAATTTGACCTTTAAAACCCCAAAAAAAGCCTTAGTGAAAACCCCGGTGGGAAAAACCCCAAAGTGAAAAACCCCAAGGAAAACATGAAAAGCCTTTGTGAAAAACCCCGTGGGAAAGAAAAATGTGACCCCCAAGAAAAACAAAAACACCCCTTAGTGAACCCATTTTTGAAATTGGGCAATGGACCCAAAACACATACCCCCTTTGTGAACCCATTTTGAAAGGGCAAAAGTTTAACCCCCAAGGACACAAGCCCGCCCCCTTAAAATGAAAAACCCCCCGTGTTTAATGAAAAATGGGGGACCTTTAAGGGCCCAAAAACAGCCCCTTAAATGAACCCGTGTTTAATGACAAAAGTGACCTTTTTGGACCAAGGGTAAACCCCCTTTGTGAACCCAGTGGGGAATGGCAATGTGACCTCAAAAAAAAGACAACCCCCCAGCCCCTTTGTGAACCCCGTGTGAAATTTACAATGTGATCAAAAACACAAAGACCCGCCCTTAGGGAAAACCCCGTGGGGAAAGACAATGGGGAAACCCCAAAAAAACACAAGACCAAAAACCTTAGTGAACCCCAGTGTGAATGACAAAGGGGCCCCCCCAAGGGCCCCAAGACCGCCCCTTTGTGAAAACCCCGGGGTGAAAAAGAAAAATGTGGGCCCCCCCAAACACAAGGAAAACCTTAAATGAAACCCCCTTGGGAATAAAAAAGTGACTTTTTAAAAACAACAGGAGGCCCTAATCAAACTCACTAAAAGAGAAAAGGGTGACTTTTAAAGAACCCAAGAAGGGGGCCCCATTTAGACCCCGGTTTTTCAAGTGCCCAAACCTGTCGAATTACAGTGAGGGAAAAGTTGCTGAGGTGCCCGGGAAAGAGGTCCACCCGAGGGGGGACCACAAGTGACAGGCTTTAGTTTCCCTTAAATGCAGGCCCGGGAAAAACCCCCCCCCTCCTTACAGGTCCCCGAAACCTCGAAACCAAAAACGTCAGGGGCCCAAAGGAAGGA
Organism: Conus canariensis; assembly: GCA_033310375.1. Lineage (NCBI taxonomy): Eukaryota > Metazoa > Mollusca > Gastropoda > Neogastropoda > Conidae > Conus > Conus canariensis. Next base: position 10,408 of record JAMYXO010007459.1, read on the forward strand.
GCCATCCTAGGGAGGGGGGGCTGGGAAAAGGGAAAAAAAGTAGTGTTTTTTTTGAAATTTTAATTTTCTGGTTTCCCCCTAAAACCCCCAGGTTTTTAACCTTTTGTCTGGGGGTAATGGGGGGAATTTAAAAGAATGGGGGAAGGAGTTATGTAGGATAGGCTGATCGTTGGGGAAATTAAACATAAACCCCTATAAAACCCCCGGGCCCCCAATTTGTACTGTCCCCCCGGCCCAAAGTTAGAAAAAACGTTGTGAAAAAAATCTCCCTCCTCTCCTCCCCCTTTTTCTCTCTCCTCCCCTCTCTCTCTCCTATAAAAATATAATATAATTAATTAAAATTGTGTGTGTGTGGTGTGTGTGTGTGGTGTGTGTTTTGTGGGGTTTTATATATATATATAAAAATAAATATATATAATATGTTTTGGGGTTGTGGGTGGGGTTGTGGTGGGGTGCAAAATGGATATAATCTTTAAAAGAAAAGTTTATTTTTAAAAGGTGTGCCCCCCCCCTTTTCCCCCCCCTTCCGTTTTTCCCCCCCTCGGGGTCTCCCCCTATTTCCTCTCTTTTTCTCTTTTGTCTCTCTCCTTTCCCCTCCCCACCTCCACCCCCTCCTTCCCCCACCCCCCCCTCTCCCTCTCCCCCCTCCTTTCCTCTGGGGCGTGCGGGGGTGTGGTTTTGGGTTTTTGAATTCCCGTATAAAACTTTGTCCCAAAAATTCCCTTTTTTAAAATGTTTTGATTTTAAAACCCTGTTAATTATTGTACCTTTTTTTTGTTTCATTTCCAATTTTTAAAATCATTACATTTTTATGCTGTTTTCCCCCCCTCCTCCTTTCCATTTCCCCTTTGTTTTCCTCCTTCTTTTGGTCTCCGTCCTGGGGGGTTGGGGGGGCCCTCTCTATTTTCTTCCCCCCCCCTCTATCCTCCTCTCTCTCTCCTCCCCCCTCACCTCCTTCTTTTCTCTCCTTTTTTTTTTTTTTTTTTTTTTTTTTTTTTTTTTTTTTTTTTTTTTTTTTTTTTTTTTTTTTTTGCCCCCCCTTCCCCCCCCCCCCCCCCCCCCAATTTTCCCCTCCCCACTTTTTTCTTTTTAAATACCTTCTAAAAGTAAATTTTTTATGCATGGTTTACATGTTTTTGCCTTCTGCTCTCTTTCCCTTTTCCCCCTCTTTCCCTCTTTTCCCCCTTTTCCCCGCCTCTATTTCTCTCTCCTCCTCCCTTTTCTCCCTCCCTTTTCTCTCCCCCCCTCTCGTCCTCCCTCTCTTCCCCCCCTCTCTCTTCCTGGGGGTGCGAGCGTGGGGTGTATGGGTGTGTTTAAAAAAAATGTAAATACTTTTGGGCCAAATTCACTTTTATTTTCCTTTTTTTTCCCCTTCATTCCAATCTTTTTTACCTTGTAGTACAAGAAAATTTTCATTTTTTTTCCCCCCAGGGCCCCCCCTCCCCTCCCCTAAACCCCCCCCTTTCTTTTTTTTGTTTATTATTTGTTTTTTTATTTTTTTTATTTTTTTTTTAATTTTTTTTTTTATTTAATTTTTTCCTTTTTTTTTTTTTTATTTTTATTCCCTTTTTTTTTTTTTTTGTTTTTTTTTTGTTTTCCCCAAATTTCCCCTTCATTTTTTTAATTTTTTTTTTTTCCTCCATAAAATTTCATGACCCGCTTGGCTTGCTTCTTTGGGTTTCCCCTTTCATTAAAAA
>JAMYXO010007460.1:0-12094 GCA_033310375.1 Conus canariensis
ACCGTTGCTTTTGGGTTTTGACATGGAAAAGGCGTTGAAAAGTCTGGAAGGACGGACTTGGCTCAAACTACGGCGATGTGGTGTGCCTGGGAGGATATACACCTGGATCAGCCAGTACCAACAAACCCCCAAGCCGGAGTCAAGATTCAGGGCCAGGAAAGCAAGAAAAAAGGTGTGAGACAGGGGAGTACCACAAGGAGGAGCCCTTTTCCCGCAACGCTGTTCCTCATCTTCATAGATGACATGGGTCAGAGAACTGCCAAAAGGGTCAGTGGGAGCGATTTTCGCAGATGACCTAGTACTTTGGTGCTTGAAGAGTACCCCAGTACAGCACAGGTATGCCCCCAGACTGGCTCAACAAGTCAGCGACTGGGACCAAGGAATGGCTTGTCTCTGTCAACTCAAGCAAAACAATCTCCTCGATAATTCACAAGAAAATAAGTCCATTTCCGTAACATCAGTCTCCCAAAAAAACATTAGCGCTGTCATTAACTTGTTCTTAAAACGTTAGGAGGGAGGCATCTGACTCTACTGAGATTTAGATTCCCCTGTAAAAATCATGATGCATTCGTGAGGATTTCATACTGGGGACCACAGCAGTAGTGCACATATTGTTTTATTCTCTCTCTCTCTCTCTCCCCTCTCTTTTCTCTCTCTCTCTCTTCTTCTCTCTCTCCTCTCTCTCTCTCTCTCCATTAAATACTAGAGATTCATTTAGCACCCCTTGCTTGCTTTTTAATGAAGTTGGTTCTTAATTCAAAACTTAAAAAAAAAAAGCAATGGGTCCAGATAACTTAAATGCTTCTATACTCAAGTTGCTGTCCCTTACATGTTGATACCCTTACGTATATTTATAATTTGGGGTTATTGATCAGAATGTCTTCCCATGTGGTTAAAGGCAGCAAAAGTCTTTCCCCATACCCAAATAAACCCGATTCATGATTTAAACAATTTTTTGGGCCAATATCTCTTTTATCCATTGTATCGAAACTCTTGAGATGCATGTTACAAACACCTAAAATAAACATATGGAACATCACAAACAGTTCCCCCATTTCAGTCAGGCTTTCGTCGAAATCACTCATGTCACACGGCCTTAACACGCCTCTGTTTATACATGGCTATCAGCCATCACGAAAGAAAACTCACTGGAATGTTTTCCTCGATTTTAAGAAAGCGTTTGATCTTGTAGCCAAACATATCATTAAAAAAAATGACTGATATGTTCAAAATCCGGCAGTAGTCACCTTCTTTCAGTCATATCTTGAAAACAGGACCCAGCGTGTTGACTTAAAAGGGTTTATTATTCCTCTAAAGGGGATAGTGGCTGTGGCGTTCCACAAGGCTCTGTCTTGGACTCTTCTCTTCTGTATTTTTATAATGACCTACGTTTGCCAATATCTCACAATGATGTCATCTGTGATCGTTCGCTGACGATAGTTCTCTTCACTGTAGTGATAAAACATCATGTGTGTACAAATATCGTTACAACAAAGTTTACTGATGTCTTAGAATGGTGCAACAAAACCCAAATAGTCCTTAACCCGCACAAAAAAAAATGTATGGTCCTAGCATCGAGACAGAAACATCAACGACAGCATCTTAGTTGGGGCCTAAAATGATTTGAAACCTTGATCGAGCAGGTTCCCGAACACCTTTGTCTTAGGCGTGATCATTGATGAGAATTTAAATGGCGATCACATATAAATCATGTTTGCAAACAGTTGGCTCGCAATTTGTTTTTACTCAAAAAAATCAGTTATTATATTGAACCACAATCCGGAAATTATTTTTTGAAGCCATTGCCTTCTACATAATATGCGTCCATGTCTGGAGTGGTGCGGTTGAAAAATCACATAAAAAAAGATCAACTCTATGATAGAGGGGAATTAAGTGATTCTTCCGACAAGTCTCTATCAAATTCGCAAAACTGATGATGTTACCACTGCAGAGCCAACTGCCTTATAATAAGGCAGTATATGTTTTAAGCCCATGCAAACATGGCGCAACTATCTTGCTGGTTTATCCAAATGGACAACACGATATGATTCAAATAATTACATTTTACCGGTGTCCGCATGATTTGTCAAATTAGTTTTGCATTTGTTTTGGTCCATCTGTGTGGAACTCTCTTCCCCCGTCTGCCAAAAACATGTCAATCACTGCCGTCTTCAAATCAGCAATACTTAAACATTTACTTGAATAATAAATCAACTTTTGGTCATGTTCAACGCCCTACTTTATTGCTTGCCTTATATTAGCTAATAAAAATGTGTGTGTGGGGGGGGGGGGGGGGCGATGTGGGGTGTGCGCGCGTGTTGTGTGGATGCATGTGAGCGCGCGTGCGTACGTGTCTGATTGTGTTTGTGTAATGGATTTTTTTTTTAATTCTTTTAATTATTATTCTTATTACTTTTGTTATTGTTATATTTAATGTTGCTATATTCTTCATTGTTTCTGTCATTATTAATATGTGCAGTCTGTTTAGTTGAATGTTGTAGAAAAAATAGCAAGGGAAAGATTGGAAGAATGGGGCACCGCCTAAATTCTATCCTTGAGAAATAAAGTTTTTGAATCTTGGTCTCTCTCTCTCTTCTCTCTCTTCATGTCTTAGATTGAAGAAAAACAGGGGGAGATAAGCATTTATCTGCAGGGCAGAAAATTCTGCCTAACTGACTGTTGTGTTTGAAAGTGTGAATGGGGAATAATAAATGCTTTCAAAGAGAGCCTTCAGCACGCTTATAGTCTCAAGGGGTAGACAATCTCCAATGGGGAGGAAATCACTAAACATATAATCCTGGTAAGTTACTGGTATTTGGAAACCTGATTGTTCTCTTCAGTGACCGGGAAAGTGGTAACTTGACTCCTTCCTTTTCGGTTTTAAGAAGAATGCTACCCCAAGAAAAGGCTGGTGTGCAATCCCGTAGTATGTTTGTTGAGTTTTCAAAAAAAACAAAAAGGTCCCACCTAAGAAGCAAAGAAAAAATCATGAAAGAGCAAACAAGCTACATTTTCTTGTAAAAAGTAGAAAAATAAAAAGATAACTTTTAAAGATAGAAGTGCTGAGGGCCAGTTCTTGGAATGAATCCACAAGGGACTAAATTAAAATAAAACTAAAAAATTTTCCCAAGGGGTAAGTAACCGAGCCCCATTCAGCAACTTACAGAGCAGTTGGTGTTTTCAATGACTGCAAGAAATATTCAATTATAAACAAAGCTTTCTCTTTATGTCTTAGATTGAAGAAACATGGGGAGGTAAGCATTTATATCTGCAGTGGTAGATAATTCTGCCTAACTAACGTATGTGCTTGAAAGGGTATTCTGCGCTTTGGGCCTAGGGTGATTTTAATCAGTATTACCAGTTTGGGGGTTGCTGGCTATTCATGTGGAATCCACCCGTGCTGTTTATTCAGCAGATGCGTATGACAGTGATGGTTCCGAAAATTTAGCTCAAGTTATGACATCTTCCTCCTAGGGTATATCACTGTAAAAAGAGGAAAGTCAGTGGCAAAAAAATCAGTTCACTGTGGACGTTTCTCTTTGTGCCTCAAAACAATTCAGTTGTTATCAGTTACAAGCGACAAAACCCGGGCCGCCCTTTCATCAAGTGTTTGATTATTTCGAGTCGAACGATCAGTGGAAACACAGACTGGTATGGGGTAGATAGCCGTATACAATCATTTCTTTTTTTGTAAAAAAAAAAATTCAAAACAACAACTTAGGTATAAAAACATCTAAACACTGCCCGGTAAATCTTTTGTGTTTTCCGAATTTTCTTTTTCCTTTTTTCCCTGAGTGGAAATTCCCTCAAACATTACCCAGCAGTTTATGGACTGTTCTGTGGATTATTACCCCAGCTTTCAGCATCATGTGGAGTGTAACCTGAAGACGGAGTGTGAAGGTGGGCAGGATAAAAACAGAACACTGCCCTTCAGCTGTCCGATGTCGGGGTTTTTGATAGCGTTCTGTGACCAGTGTTACAAACTGGCCATGGTTAGGTGGGTATCATAGTAATAAAAAAGAACCAGCAAAATACCCAAAATGAGTTTGTCAGTCATTTGGAGGCAGGCTGAGTATTCCACACTGTAGTCCAATGGTGCAGTAGTCTTGTTAGTGTAAGCCACATGCACCCCAATGTGTGGGCTAAAACCGTAGTTGGCCTGTACTCAGGATATTCCACAGTGTGTTTGTATACACACAGTCTTGTAAATGAGAACAGAATTGTATTTCATCATTCTACTGATCTTTCTATGAAAAAAATTTACAGACAAGAAACGTGCTCCATTCTTAAAAATGTCATTTTTCATCGCTCTGTGTGTGCTTGAACATAGCGATCGATACGTGTTGAAAGATAGGGTAATGTGTGAAATCAAAATGAACAAGACAGAGAATTCTTCCGACAATTAAACGTCCATTATATTGGAAAGTACAGGGTTTTCGTGTCGGGGAGAGAGGAATCCATGGCAAATGCATATGATGGCCATGTGGAGTATGCAGTTTTCTTTATGGATCCAGCCTTCATCCAGAAATAGCACTTGCCATCTTCCAAACCACAGCCAACACTGATGTTTTTCTTTGAGGTTTTTCATCCCACTTTGCATGTGACGATCATTTCAGCACCATAGCATTCAGCCTGGTCTGTGATTCCTCTCTGACTGTCAGGATAGCAGTGATAAAAATCATTCTGCGATTATGCTCCTTGTATCAAGACATTTACCTGTTATGACCGTCAGTGTGTGTCCTATGACAAGGTGTGTGATTTAACGCCACAGTGTTGGGATCAGTCAGATGAAGGAAACTGTGAATGGTTTAAATTTTGCGTCTTAAAACACAGTTTATAGCATCTTCAGCGCTAAATCGATTTTTGATGGCAGTAGTCAGTTTATTTCCAGTCAGATGATTCAAACGACTCCTGCCCTGACAGCCCCTACCGCTGTCCTGGAGACTATGAGACTGTCTGCTGTCATACACACGATGCAATGGGATGCACGATTGTAAAGGATCTCCCCGGACGAAGAAGGATGTGAAGAAAAAACATGCCTGGTTTGTTCAGGTGCCGAGCTTCAAAGATCTGTGTTCACGCGATCCCTGTGTGACGGTTGGTCGTACTGTCCACTGCGTGATGATGAATTATTGTGTGACATGACCTGTCTGTTGGTTGTCAGTGTCAAGGTCACTCCTTTCTGTGCTTCTCATCCTTTCTCGCAGCACAGTCCCCCAAATCCGCTTTTGGCGCCACGTTCAGGTATGACGCTTTTGATGTGAAGGACAACGTCTATCTGATTATCTTGTTCTTTCTCAGTGTTCGTTGGTATATTGCTTAGTTAATGTGCTAAATCTAGGGTTACCCTTTACCTCTCACGAAATTAAAATGCGAATTGTTCAACATGACCTCTTTCCCTTTGGTTTTAAATCTTCACACATTATCTCTCTCCAACAATCCCTCACCCCCTGACACTGATCTTCCCCCGTCCATGCACAGTGCCCTGACCCAGATAGACTGTCCTTCACCAAGTGACACTGCTGGACACACAGTCTTCTCCCTGTTTCCTGGGGTGCAGAAAGAACTTGACTTCCCCTTCCATACATACAATCAGTCCAGCTGGGTTTCAATACCATGCCGGCCTGAGTGAAATTTTATTTCAAGGAAAGCCAGTAAAAGCTTCCCAAAACGATATTTTCAAAAATCTCCTTCAGTGTCTGCAATACAAAACAGACAACTATAAAATTTTGTTGCAGTGAATTTGGGCCCCATTATCTTGATGAGCCCTTGTGCCATGCCCCAAAGGACGAGTTTCTTCCTGTGAAGATTTACTACAATCATGGGCTACCGAGGGTTTCTGTGGCTCATCACTGTCTGTCTCTATGGCAATGTCTTTTGTTTCTGTGCACGTTTGATACCCGATCCATGACCTTTCCAGTGGCTTTAGTGTGTTTGTCATACAACCTGACCATGGCCCACTTTCTGATGGGGGTCTACATAGCTTTGATTGGAGTGGGGTGATGAATGGTACCGTGGTAGATATCTCCATTATGATGAGACGTGGAAAAGCAGTGTGACCCGTAAGGTGGCTGGGTTTTGTCCCTGTTGTCCAGTGAGGTGTCAGTTTGGTATCTGCTCATACTCTGGGTTTTTTGTTTTTCGGTTTCCATTTGCTTTTGCGTTTTGGAGAACCAAGCGACTGATTGTTTTTTAAATTGGTTGGTGGTGGTTTTTACCGTTTTTTATAAATGGTCGTATGGGGTTTTTCACCCAGAAGGTATCGACCCCACCCCCGTGACCCAGGAGTTTAAAGGAAGATGTTTCTTTCCGTTTGTTTGTCTTTAATTGTTATTTTTATATTTCATGTGGAAAGTTTGGTAGGGTAAAGACAATGCCTTAAAACCAGCAGACGAAAGGTAGTGACAGACCATAGACGGGGGTTGTCAGTGTTGCGAAACCCTTTTTTGTGGGGTTTTCCCCAATTGGATGGCGGAATTTTACCTGATGAAAAACCCAAAGGGAAGTGAATTTTCCCCTGGTATATTTTTTTTGGTTAAACCCCGTTTTAACCCCTTTCATGTTCTTTAACATCTGGGCAAAAAAAACAAAAGGAAAAAGGTATGAAGTAACTTTAAAAGGGCTAGAATTATCAAATATGGTTTTAAAAGATGAAAAAAAGGATTTTTTTTTGGCAAGTTTTGGACACTTTTATTTTTTTTTTAACCCAATGCTAGTAGGATTAATGAATTATTTTTTTTTTTTTTTTTTTTTTTTTTTTTTTTTTTTAATCAATGGATTTTTATATTCAATTTATTCAAAAAATGAACATAAAAGAAATAGTTTATCCCAAAAAGGAAAAAAAAATTTTTAAAAAAAAAAAAGTTGTTTTTTTTTTTTTAATTTTATAATTTTTGGAAAAAATGAAAAAGTGTTGGGTATTAGTTATTAAAAAAGTTTGATTTTTTTTTTGGGGGGGTTTAGGGGGAAAAACCAACACAAACAAAACCCCACACCCCCCCGAGCAAAAAACCCACAAAAACCAACAACAAAAACAAAAACAAGACGAAAACACAGAAAAAAAAAAACAACACAAAACAAAAAACAATAAACCCAAACACACAGGGGGGGCCCCCCGAGCCCAAAAACCAACCACAATAAACAAGGCGCCAGAGAACAACCCAAACACAACAAAAGACACACAACGCGGCGGCGCGGCGTGCACGAGCACACATAAAACCCCCCGAAAACAAACGGCGCTGCCCCCGGGAAAGGATGAGGACGCAGCCGAACACACAGAACGAACAAACCAGAGCAGCAAAACAAAAAAGTCCACAACGGGGCCTCGGCGGGGCGATGCAGCAGCACGAGAAACAGGAACACCCCAAACCCCCCGACACACACACAAAACGCACCCCGCACCAGCGCCCACACAACCCAGACAAAAAACACAAAAACCCAACAAAACACAATAAATAAACGAGGATTAAACAAAAGAGGAAAAAAAATGTTTGAATAAATTTCCAAATGGTAAGGGGAAAGGAAAGGTAATAGAACGGAATTGTGAGGAAGAATGGTTTTAAAGTGTGAATCTGAAACCCTTTGTGTTGATGATGGGACGTTTTGAGTTTGGGGTGTGAAGAACAGGTTTTACAGAGTGCAGCTGAATCTGTCTCTGGGTGGAAGTTTTTATGTGGAGTTTGTTGTGTTTTTGGTGGGGGGGGGGTTCCCAAGATTATTGTATTTTTTAACTTTGTCGTTGCTATATTGTGTGTTAAAAAACCCCAAAAAATTAAACACAAAAAACAACACAAACACAACACAAAAGCACTACGAAGAGCCGAGCAACACGCCGACGAACGCAGCAGCCCCCCAACACCAAAAACAAACCAAACACAACAAAAATGTAAGTATTTGAACGCAACCAAACAGAAATGTGCAAAAAAAAAAAATGTGACAACACACAACCCCACAACCAGCGGGCGCGGGGCGCAACAAAAAAGAACAACAAAATGCGCGACAATAACCCAAAAGTGTAAATTATGCCACACACACAAAAAAAGCACACAAACACGAAAAAAACCAAAAACAACCCCAACACACCAAACACAACAACCCAAAACAAACGGCGGGGGCGCGCGCGGGCCCGCCCCCCAGGGCCATGAAACTTAAGGTTTTACAATCTAAATAATTCAAAAAAAAAACAAAAAAAAAAAAAAAAAAAAAAGGGTGGTAGTCAAGGTTGCCCAGGCGTTGGGTATGGTGGGTTATACACCCGCGGGTCGTAGCCCGAGCCCTCTTTTCAATTTTTATTTGTTTTTTAATTTTTTATCCTCAGCATAAAATATGCGTGGTGTGTCTCAAAATTAGGAATGTGGTGTGGTATATGGATGTTGCACGAGTGACGCTCCTTTTTGAATTGAATAAATGGACTTGTTAATTTGAATTTTTTTCTGTCCAATTAGTGTTCCCCTTTGTGGTCCGGTTAAATGAAGCTTAATCCTTTTTTTTTTCCCTTTCTTAAAGGGTGTTGTTTGGAGGGGGGGGGTTTCGCGGTAGTGAAGAGTTAAATAAGGCCCTTTTGTTGAGTCCCCTCTTGTCTTCTCTGTCTTGTTTTTTGTCGTCTGTCTTTGTCTGTCTTTCTTTTTCTTTCTTTCTTTCTTTTTCCCCCTTTCTTCTCTTTTCGGGAGAGGAGTGTTAGTTGACAGGGGTTGTGTAAGTTTCTTTGATTTTTTTTAATGACTTTTTTTTTCCCTAGTGTTGAAAACATGGTTTGTAAATCGTTTGAAAACCGTGGTGAAAAAAATTAAATGATCAGCTCAATTGTGGGCGTCAGTTGTGTTTTGTGTGATTTGGATTCCCTTCTTATGCATGTACTGATGTTCAGGTAACAATACGTGTGAAAGTGTGTGGTGTTCCCCTACTTCATACCCCGGCTGTTTTTAAAAAAATTGGAAATCCTTTTGCACTAGGGTGAAAAAAAAGTAAAGATCGGTTGCTATGTGGGATAATTGTTTTGGGTTTTTGTGTTTACACTTGGATTTCCTTCTTTTTCTTTTAGGTGTGTTATGATGTAGTCATCAGATGCAGTGTGTTTAAAGTGTAAAGGGGCGTAGTGTTTTTCCCCACATTTTCCCCTTTGGTGGATTATGTTTTTTCCCCAGAAGTATGTGGTAACTAGGTACTTGCAGATAATATGGTTGGTCGGGTGTGAGTGGTCTGCATGATGTGTGTGGTGTGTGTATTTTGGGGTTTGTGTGTGTTGGTGGTGGGGTGTGTGTGTGTGTGTGGTGTATGTTGTTTTTTTATAGGGCCCTGTTCTTTATTGATTAGAAAAAGAAAAAAATAGTTTAAACCCCACTTGGATATTTCAAAAAACTTTTTCGTGTGGTATTGAAAAATTTGGGATTTGGAGAAATGTTCTTTTTTCCCGTTACTTGCTTTTGTGCATGTGATGTATTTTTGATGTTGATATCCCCAGTTTGGTTTTTTTGACTTCACCAACCCCAGTTGGCCTGTGTTCCCCCCTTCTTGGCTAAATTTTTTTCCGTGTTTTTTTTAAAAGCCAAAAAGTCTGTGCTTTGATCTTTATTTATGTACATTTAAGTGGTAATATTTGTAAGGTCGGTTGTCCAGGTGGATGCCAACGAATGTAAAATTTCTAAAAATGGTTTGAGTTTTTGCGACAGAAAAATAAAAAATGTTTGTGTGTTACTACAAAACCCCAGTGAGTTTTGTGGGAATGTCGACAATGTGTTTTATTACTTATTTTGATGACTCAAATGTTGTTTTAATTTGTGATGAGTATGTCTCCCCCAAAAATCACAGCTGTTGTGGAATCAAAAAAATGATGAACATGGCAAGACGGATTATTTGTTTCCTCCTACACCCTTGTCCCAATGTAGTAGGGAAAAAAAGTATAAAAAGAAAAGACCCCGGGTTCAAAAAAGGATCGTCTTCTAAGAATTTTAAGTAGCCCCGGCCCCCCACCAGTTTCCCCAATGAAACCGGGAGTGGAATGGGAACAAATTTTAAATCTTTGTTGTTATTCCATTTTCGATGATGTGAATTATTCTGTGATTGAATTGTGAAAAACCCCCTTAAAAAGAAGGATAAAATTATCTTAAAATTTTTTCCTATGTTCTAAAAGAGATTTATTTTAATCATATTTTGGGTTTGTTAAAGCAATTTATCAAAGACAACCCTTAGAAATACAAATGGTTTTTACAAAAAGAAATAAAGAAAATGAAACAAAAGAATGTTGTGAACCCCGGCATGAACAGAAGAAATATCTGTTCGTTTTTTTGAGCAAAATGAGTTAAAAGAACCCCCTTGGTGTGTTAGGCTAACCGTGTAGTATAAGACTGAAATCCCTTCCCCGGGCCCCGTGTGGACCATGTCCCCCTCAGTGACAGTGGAACAGTCCATCAAAAAAAAAAGCCCCGATAACGGTCTTTCAAGGTAAAAAACGATGACGTGACATCAAAGTTGTGAATCCCAAAAAGAATACCCGTGACGTGAAAAAAGAGAGTTAAATTCCCTTTTTGTGTACCCTCCTGTACAACAAAAATGATACCAATTTTAAATTTCTTGTTTGACCCCTTTTTTTTCTTTTAAATCGGAAATGAGGGAAAAGGTGATTTTAAAAATTTAGTAAAGTGGTATCGAAGGAGAATCCCCAAAGGAAGTCAAGCCCCCCTTACCCCTTTATGGAAATTTAGGACCAAAATTTTTTCGCAGGCGAAGTTTTATGTAGGGGAATCCCCCATTTGTTTCATGGATCCAAAAAATTTTTGCCCCCAGAAAGAAGACTTTTTAAGATATGTGTTGGCATGTCAATAAAAAATCTCCAGATGGCTCCTTTGTACAAAAATCCCCAATTTAAAAGACCTATAATATGTTTGGGAAATCTTGCCCCTAGGTGTTGTATCCCTTTTATATGGTCAGAAATTTTAAGTTGTAAAAACCCTTTCCCGTACATTGCTTTAGTTTCCTGAGTAAAAGGGAAAAACTTTTCAGTAATGCCCTAATTCCGTTAAATAAAACCTTGAGTGCCCGCAATGTCAAGAGTACGTTTATTTATCATTTTGTCTTTTTTAAAAAACTTTTCGTGATATCCATCCCCGTGCGAGAGGACCCCCCAGACTGGCAAAAATCTGAAAACGTGTGGCGCAATCGTCCCCGTTGCAATGTGTTCCCTTTCCCTTTAATTTAAAAAAGTTTGGGTTTAGCAGCAAAGAAATATATCCCAGCCTGTCGTGAACCCTTTTATCAATTTAAAATAGATGCCCCTTTTCCCAAATTTTGTTTTGAAATTTTCCCCCCTTTCCCCCCCAAACGTCCCCCAAGAAGGGTTTAGTTTTCAGTCCAAAATCCCCTATACCCTTCCCCCTTTTCTAAACGCATATAGCGCTGTTTTTTATAGAAATCCCAACGTTCCTTGATAATCAATTCGTTTTTGCCTAATGGAATAGATTAAAAACATAACGCCCCCTTTCACCCCCGTGAGAGCCTTATTCGGGCCCCTTACTCTGTTGTTTAAACAACGTAGTGCGTAATCATCCACCCCCCAATGACTTTGCGTTTTTGTCTTTTTATGTTTTCACTATTTCAGTTTTAATTTTTTTGGGACTTCATTTCCCGTGAAAATATGTGAAAATGCCGTAAAAAAGTTGGTGGTTGGACTTGTGTATGGATGGTGGTGTGTGTGTGTGTGTGTGTGTGTGTGTGTGTGTTGTGGTTTTGTGTGGTGCGTGCGTGGTGGTGGTGCGTGGGTGTGTGTGTGTGTGGTGTGTGTGTGTGTTGTGTGTGGTGGTGGTGGTAGTGTGCGGGGTGTATTGTGTGTGTGCATGTGTGTGTGTGTGTGTGTTGTGTGTGTGGTGTGTGTGGGTGTTGGGGGGGGGGGTGGGTATGTGCGGGTGGTTTGGATGGTTGAATGAGGCTTTGGGGTTTGGGCCCGCGTATTGGTGGTGCGGGTGGTGGCGGGTTTTTGTGTGTGGTCGGGTGGTGCGTGCTTGCGTGACTTACCCTTTTGTTCTTACTGCAGCATGGGGAGTTATTTGCTGCGACACGACTTTATAATCAAATAGCACCAATGTCGTCGAGGTCTCAACAG
>JAMYXO010007461.1:0-12094 GCA_033310375.1 Conus canariensis
TGGCCCCGTTTTGTTTTATTTCACCAAACCAGAAAGGGGGGGCCCCCCCACACAAAATGGGCACGTTTGATTGTGTCCCCCCAGTCCCCCCCACAACAATGGGGAAAAGTTTTTTGGGGTTTTTTTTTTTGTCCCCCCCGGAACCCCGGGTGACCCAAAAGGAAAGCCCCGCGAGGGGAACCCCAGTGGGAAAAAATCCATTTGTTTTGTTTCCCGAACCCAGGGGGGCCCCCCTCCACACAAAAAGGCAAAAGTTTTGTTGTTTAATTTTCCCCCAACCCCTGGGGCCCCACCAATGGGGTTTTAAATTTTTTTTTTGTTCTTCCCCCCGAAAACCCCAAAAAGGGGGTTCAAACCCCCCCAATGGCATTTTATGGGTTGGGGCCCAAGAAACCCCCGTGGGGCCCTCACACAACGGGAAACCCTTTGGTGTTGGGTTGGGGGGGCCCCCCCACCAGTTTGGCCCCTTTCCCCCCCAAAAATGGCAAAAGTTTGGTTGGTTATTTTTGGTTTCCCGCTCCATTTGGGGGGCCGGGGGGGTCCCCCCCAAAAATGGGGACGGGTTTTGGGTTTTTGTGGGCCCCCCCCCCGGCCATGGCCCGTTTTCCCCCAATGGTAAAGAAAATTTGTTTTTTGTCACGACCCCGTGGGCCCTTTAAAACAAATGGCCAAAATGGGAAAAGGGAAACAGCTTTTTGGGCCCCCTTTTAAAAGTTTTGGTTTTGGGGCCCCCCGACCCTTAACAAAAAACTTCCCCTTACCTTTCAGGAAAATCCCCCCCATGGCATTGCCCCCGTTTTCCTTTTCAGAAGGGCCCCCCCAAAAAAGGCAAAGTTCCCCCCCGTTCCTTACAGGGAAAATTTCCCCCCCACAGAGCCCTAGCCCCCTTTTCCCTTTTCCCTTTTACAGAAAAGTTCCCCCCCCCAAAAAAGAGCCATTTGCTCCCGGGAAAAACCCTTTCGGGGGGGTCCCAAAAAAAGGGGCAAAAAAGCTTCCCCCTACCCCTTTTCAAAAAGGGTTTCCCCCATAAAAGGGAAAAAACTCCCCCTATCCTGACAAAAAGTCCCCCCAAAAGAAACATTTGCCCCCCTTTTCCCCCCCACAGAAAAATCCCCGGAAAAAGAGCAAAAAGATTTCCGGGAAAAACCTCAAAAGAAAAACCCCCCCTAAGGGCCCTAAATTTTTCCCCGTATAACCAAAACCAAGTCCCCCCCCATTTTGAAAACCTAAACTCCCCGTTATCCCCTTAAAAGAAGGGCCCCCCATAGAGGAAAAGTACCCGTACCTTACAGAAAAAAAGGGCCCCCCCACCATAGAAGAATAGCCCTTTTTTGTCCTTTCAGAAATCCCCCCCATAAAAAGCGGGAAAACTCCGTAAACCTTACGGGAAAAAATTCCCCCCCATAGAGCAAAAAGCTTTTTTTAAACCTTACAGACGTTCCCCCCATAGAGCCCCTTCTCTGTATCCCCCTTTCAAAAAGGGACCCCCAAAAGAGCCAAAAGCCCCCCCCGGTTTTCCCCCTTACACAAGTTACCCCCCACAAAAAAGCCCTAGCTCCCCCTAAAAACCTTACAGAAAAACCCCCAAACATAGACCAAAGCCCCCGTAAAACCCCTTAAAAAAAAGTTCCCCCCATAGAGGGAAGCTCTGGGAAACCTTACAGAAAGTCCCCCCTTTAGGCCTAGCTCCCGTTAAACCTTTACAAAAAGTCCCCCCCCGTAAAAGATTTTGGGGCCCGGGGGTTTTTTGGGTTTTTGGGCCTTTTTTTTGTTGATTGAAAAAACCCAAAAATTTTGTATTTAAAAAAAATTTTAAAGCACGGGGTAAAGGGGGGAACCCCCCACCGCAAACAAAGGAAATTTACAAAGGAAAATTTTCAAATTTCCCCCGTAACGAAAAAACAGAAAAATGGGAACCCCCCCCCCCCCCCCCTTCCCCCCCCCCCCCACGCCCTTTCCCCCCCGGTTTTGGGGGAAAAAATGGGGCCCCCCTGCCCCCCTGTTTCTGCCCCTTATCTCTGGGGCCCCGTTAAAAAAGAAAAAAACACAAATTTGAACCAAAAAAATTTTTTATCTTTGGCCCACCCCGGCCCCCCATAAAAACCAGGGGGAGGTGGCAGGGGGGTAAAAACCCCCTAAAGAAAATAAACGGGTGAAAAAAAATGGAAAAACAAAAAAAAGTTAAAATTTTTTTTGATGTACTAATGAAAAAGGGTTAATTTTTTTGAGGGTTAACTAAAATTTTTCATACTTGGGGGGGTTGGGGGGTACGAGGTTTTTTCCTTTTTTTTTTTTTTTCAGTGGGCCCCCTAAAAAAAGTGAGAGAGAGAAAGAGAGAGAAGAGGGGGGAAAAGGGGGAGGGGAGAAGGAAGAGGGAGGAGAAAAGAGAAAAGAGAGACCCGGGGGGACCCCGGGAAAAAATTTTGGTAACAGCAAACTCCAAAAAACTGGGAAAAAAAGTTTTTTTTGGAAAGGGGCGGGCCCTTTTTGGGGCCGGCAAAAGCCCTTTTCCCTTTTGGTGGCGGGGAAACAACCGTTCCATGCCCAAAAGCGGGCTTTCCGAAAAAAGGGAAGACAAGGCCCAAATTTCCCGGGCCCCGGTGGTTTGGCGTTTCCCCCCCCATGTTTGGGGCCTTTTAAGGGGGTTTTTGCCCGTGGGGGCTTGGGGGGCGGGGACGAGGGGTTTTTTCCAAATAGGGTAACCCCGTGGGGGCCCAAAAAACAAAGCGGGGAAAGGCCCTTTTTAAAACAGGGGGCCGGAAATTGCCCTTTCTAGGGCTGCCTTTGGGGTTTTTGGGGGGGGCCGGGGGGGAAAAAGCGCAAAACTCTTTAAACCCAAAATCTGGCCAAAACCCAGGAGTTTTTTACCCCGGTTTTCCCCTTTCTCCCCCTGCCTTGATGAAAAAAAAAACAGGTGTTCCCCCCCTGTCCCCGGAAAAGAAAAAGGAAAGGCGGGGTTTTTTCCCATGTTTAAATCAAAAAAATTTAAAAACCCCTTTTAAACGGGGTTTTAAAACAATTTTTTATTTTAAAAAAAATTTAGGAAAAATTTTGGCCCCCCCTCTTTATTTCTTTATGTAAAGGGAAAAATAGGCCCTTGGGGCCTTTTTGGGGTTCCCCTAAATTTCCCTTCCCAAAAGGATTTTGCATGCCTTTGGGACAAACAAAAATACCCAAATCCCCCCAATCCCCTTTAAAAGGGGCATGGGAAAAATTTTTTGGTTTTTCACTGTAAAAAACACCCAAGTCCCCAAGTGATCTTTCCCCCCATATTTGGGCCCCCCTTAAATTTTTTGGGGTAGTTTGGTTTTGATGAAACCTGGTTTCCCTTTTTCGATATCTAACCCCCTAGGGGGGATTTAGCACATTTAAAACCCCGCGCAGTTTGAAAGGTTTTACCCCCTTTTTTGGGGGGGAAACAGAAAATTTTTTTTGGGGGCGATTTTTTGTTGGTTTTTCAACCCATAAAGTTTTTTTAAAGAAAAATGGAATAATTTTTTAAAAGTTTTAAAGAAAAAATAACCCCCATCAACCAGAAAGAAAATTGAGGATACCCCCTCAACAGAAGAAAAAGAAAAACCTCATCAACGGGAAAAAAAATGAGGATTCCTCCCCTCAACAAAGAAAAATTTGGAAAAACCCCATCCAAAAAGAAACAAATTTTGAAAAAAATCTCTTCCCGGATCATTTCCAACGAACCCTTTTTAAAATTCCCCAAAAAGTATATTTTATTAAAAAAAATAAATAGCATTAAAGGGGTTTTTTTTTAAAAAGTCATGAAAAAATGGGCCCCTCCCCCGGGTTTGGGGTAGGCCCCATAAACAAAATTCAAAATTTTTGGCCTTTTTTTGTGTGGTTGGGGTTTTAAAAGGTTTCTTATTTGGCCTAGGCTAATTTAAGGGAACAAACACTTGGGGGTTTGGAAAGTTATTGTTTTTTTAAAATTTTTTTTATTTTTTAAAACCCCTTTTTTAAAACCAAAAGAACCCCAAAAAGGGGTTTCTGCCCGGTTTTTTGAAACAAAAGGGGGAAAAGAAAAAAAGAAAGGCAAACCCTTAAAACAAAATTTGTGGGGGAGACAATGGGGTTTTTTATATCCAAAAATTTGGATAATGGGGGGGAGACCCAAAGGGGGAATTCTTATTAAAAATTAAAAAAAAAAAACTGGGCCAAAAACAAAAGGGATCCCTTTTCAAAAAAACAGATGAAAGGGGGCCCTACAATGGGGCCCTCCCCTTTAATCAAAACCCCTACAATGGAAAACCCAAAAAAAATGGGCCCCCCCTCCCTTTAAAAACCCAAAAAAAGGAATTAAAAGGGGGCCCCGACCCAAGGGGAACACTCAATAAAATCAGAAAGATGGGCCCCCAACCAATGAAACAAAAACTTTTAAACCCAAAACAGTAAAATAAATTGGGGGCCCCGACCAAAAGGGCCCCTCTTTTAAACAAATTTTAGATGGAAAAGGGGTTAGGAAAAATGGGCCCCTTTTTTTTAAACAAAACAAAATGATGGGGCCGACAATGGGCCCCCCCTCCAATCCAAAACAGAGAAAAGGGAAAAAAAGGGCCCCAAAGAGCCCCCTCCCAATTAACCCAAAATTTAAAATAAAAGGAGCGGAAAAATGGGCCCCTCCCTTAAAAAAAAAACAGATAAAGGAGCAGACAAATTTGGGGAAACCCTTTTAAACAAAATTTAGAAAGAAAAAGGGGGGCCCCCGAAAAATGGGGGAACTTAATCAAATTTTAGATTGTTTGTTGGTTTTTTTTGGGTTTTTGTTTGTTTTGTTTTGCTCGTTCCCCCCATGTCCCCCCTTTAGATGGAATTTTCCCCCCCCCTCTCCTCGGAAAAAAAGGGGTTGGGCCTAAACGTCCCGGGTTTCCCCCCCAGGTCCCCCCCCCAGTCCCCCCCCCCCCGTAAAAAGCTTCCCCGGGGGCCCTGGCATTTTTGGGGCCCCCCCGGGGCCCCCGGGGGTTTTTTTTCCCCGGGAGCCCCCCTTGGTGGGGGGCGGGCCCCAAAGGTTTCCCAAACAGAGTTTTTTCCCCGGTTGTCCTGGGGCTTTTTTCCTGTTTTTTGGCGCAAAAGGGGGACTTGCTTTTGGGGTTGGGGCCCATTGGGGGCAAAATTTTTTGAAAAAATAGGGTTGGGGAAAAGGTTTTCCAAGGGCCCGGGTTTGTGGCCTGTTCCCCCTTTAGGCCTGAAAAATTACTAAACCGCTCCGTCCCAGTCCCCGCAGGTGTAAGGGTGTTCCTTACTTTTGTTTTGTGGGCGTGCTAATTTTCCCCCTGCCCTTCCCCCCCTTTTTTGTCCCTTTTAAGCTTTTGGGGCCTTTTAAAGGAAAGTCCGGAAAATTTGGTTTTTTAAACCCCGGGGAGATTCTGGGCCCCCCTTTGCTCTTCCCCTTTTTTGGGCCCTCCTTTTGCCCCAAAGGGGGAAATCCTCCCGCAATCCCCCCCCATTGCCCCAAACAAATTTTTGGGGAGGGGGGAGGGGGGGCCCAACCCTTGGGGAAGGGGGGAAAAGTGGGGGACTTTTTTGGGAGAGGGAGGGGCAAGAAAAATGAAGGGTAAAAATCGGTTTTAGCTTCTGGGTCCCTTTTTTGGAAAAGGGCCCCTGCAAGATGGACAGGGCTCTTCGGGGAAGACAAAGTTTTTTAGGAGCTGCCTCGTTGGGGGCGCTGCGTTTTCAGAGCTTCTGCTTTTAGCTCTATAATTTTTTGGGAAATACAGGCCGGTAGCGGGCAGATCTTTTTTTTCCTGCCCCCCTGGATTTGGACTAACTCCTGGGCCCCTCCATTTCAAAGCATCTGCCGGGGAGAGCCCGTCGGTGTAGACAGAGTCCAGACTCTTTGGGAACTGGGTATGGGGGTTGGTTCAAGGGGGAGGGACTTTCTTCAGGGGCCCTTTGGGAATCTTTTGGCTAACACCCGGGGTGCGAAATGGAGAGGGGGGGGGTTCCTTCGCCCCCAGGGGGACGGCAAGACACTGGGGTATCACTTTTTTGGGGGCCCCCCCTGGGGCCAAAAGGTTTCCTTGATTTTTTTCCGTTTTCCCAGGAATCCTGCTTCCCGGTTGTTAAACAAAACTCCCCTCTCCCCTTTAGCCCGTCCTTTTTTTTTTTTGGGTTGGGGAACCAAATCCCCCCGTCCTTTTTTTGGGGTTGGCCCCTTTCCCGCCTCCTTTTTTAAAATTTGGCCCCGCCCCGGGGGCCCGGAGTTTGGGGCCTTTTTTATTTTTCGGTCCTCAAGGGGCTTTGGGGCCCCCTTTTGGGGGTGGGGTTTTAAAACTTTTCCCGGGGTTTGGGCCCCCAAAGATGGGGGGAAGCCCAAAAACCAAACTAAAAATCCCAAAACAGATTTCCCGGGCCCGACAATGGGCCCCTCCTAATATCCAAAAAAACCCAAAAAAAGGGGGGGGGGCCCCCGGGCAAAGGGCCCCCTTTAAAATCAAAAACAGATGGGTTGGGGGGCCCGACCAAAGGGGGAAAACTTATATCAAAAACAGAAAGGGGGGGGCAAAAAAAATGGGGCCCCCCCCCAAAATTTTTTTCCAAACAGATGAGGGGCCAAGACAACCCGGGCCAAATTTTTTATCCCAAAACAAAATTTTATGGGGGGAGACAATGGGCCCCCCCCCTTTAATCAAAAACCCCAAAAAGGGCGAGAGGGGGAAGGGGGAAAAAATTTGGGGGGGGCCCCAAAAATTTAAAACTGGAAAAACCCCCAATTAAAAGGAAAACCGACAATTTGGGGAAAATTTAAAAATTCCCCCCAGATAATGGAGCGGGCCCTTTTATGGGCATTTTTAACCCCTTGAAGAAAAAAAAAGAAGGCCCCGAACCCAAAGGGCCCTTCCCCAAAACAGATTAATGGAGCAAAAACCCAAAGGGCCCCCTTCAATCCCGAAAAAATGGAAAAAACCGACCCAAATTTGGGGAAATTTTAATCAATAATTTGGAAACAGCCAATTTGGGCCCCTTCAAAAACCCGATAAAAGGAGGCCCGGGAAAAGGGGAAACCCCAAACCAAAAAAATTAATAAGGAGCAGAACCCCAAAGGGGCCCTTTTCCCCAAACCCGATAATGGGAAGCAGGACAAAAGGGTAAAGGAGGCCCGAAAAATTTTGGGCCCTTCATTCAGATAAAAAGGGGCCAAAAACCAAAAGGGCTTTTTGGGGTCAGAAAAATTTGGGGCAAAACCCCAAAGGGCCCCTTCCAATCAGAAAAAAATTGGGGGGGAGAAAAAATGGGCCTTTCCGCAATTTAAATGTTTTTAAATTTTTGGGTTTTTGTCCTTTTTTGGGGGGCCCCCCCAAAGGGGGGGTTTTTGGGGGTTTTGGGGGGGCCCCCCCCCCCCCCGGGGGGCCCCCCAAAAAATTTTTTTTTTTTTTTAAAACCCCTTTTGGGGGGAAAAAACCCCCCCCGGGGGGGGAAAAAAAAACCCTTTGGGGGGTTTGGGGGTTTTTTTTCCCCCCTTTTTTTCCCCCAAAAAAAAAAGGGGGGTTTCCCCCCCCCCAAAAAAAAAACCCCCTGGGGGGGGGTGTGGGTTTAAAAAAAATTTTTAAAAAAAAAAAAAAAAAAAAAAAAAAAAAAAATTAAAAAAAAAAAAACCCCAAAAAAAAAAAATTTAAAAAAAAAAAAAAAAAAAAAAAAAAAAAAAAAAGGGGGGGGGGAAAAAAAAAACCCCAAAAAAAAAAAAAAACCAAAAAAGGGGGGGGGGGGAAAAAGGGGGGGAAAAAAGGGGGGGGGGGGGGGGAAAAAAATTTTTTTTAAAAAAAAAGGGGAAGGGGGGGGTTTTTTTTTTTAAAAAAAATTTTAAAAGGGGAAAAAAAAAAAAAAAAAATTTTTTAAAAAAAAAAACAAAAAAACCCCCCCCCGGGAAAAAAAAAAAACCCCGGGGGGAAAATTTTTTTAAGGTTTTTCCCCCCCCCCCCTCCCCAAAAGGGAAAAAAAAAATTTAAAAAAAAAAAATTTTAAAAACCCCTTGGGGGGGGGGGGGGTTAAACCCCCCCTTTTTTTTCCCCCCCCTTTTTTCCCCCCCTTTTCCCCCTTTTTTTCCCCCCCCCCTTCCCCATTTTCCCCCCCTTTTTCCCCCCCCCCCCCTTCCCCCCCCCCCCTTTTTTTTTTTTTCCAAATTTTTTCCCCCCCCCCCCCCCCCCCCCCCAAAAAAAAACTTTTCCCCCCCCCCTTTTTTCCCCCCCCCCCCCCCCCCCCTCCCCCCCCTTCCCCCCCCCCCGGGGGGGGAAAAAAAAAATTTTTTCCCCCTTTTTTTTCCCCCCCCCCCGTTCCCCCTTTTTTTTTCCCCCCCCCCTCCCTTTCCCCCCCCGCCCCCCCCTTCCGGGGGGGGGGGGGGGGAAAGAGGGGGGTTGAAAGAAGGGGGTTTTGGTACAGATTTCGGGCCCAAAAGTTTGATTGCCTTCACTAAATGGTCCCCCCGGCCCCCCCGCCCAAAGTCAAACAAGGGAGAGAAAGAAAGAAAGCACAGAGACGGGAATGTGTGATTTTGCCTTCACCAAAGGCCTCCCCGCAATGTCAAACAAGGACAAACGTAATCTACAAGACGGCAATGTTTTTAAGGCCTTCACTCGGCCCAGGCCCCCCCTGCAATGTTTAAACAACGGGGAGAAAGGATGGGGGTAGGGAAAATTGCGTTGTCTAGCCAGAGACACCCAAATTTCACAGAAAAATTTTTAATTGCCCTCTTTTCTCTCTCTCCCTTTTCTCCCCAACTCTTCTCTTCTCTCTCTCTCTCTCTATCTTCTCTCCTCTCTCTCCTCCTCTCCGTCCCCCCCCGCTATCTCTCTCGCAAAAATCCTATTCAATCCCTCTCTCCCCCCCCCCCCAAGATTTACTCCCCCTCTCTCTCTCTTCCCCCTTCCCCTTTCTCCCCTCTCTCTCCATCCCCCGTCCCCCCCCCCCCAAACGCTCTGTCTTCCCTCTATTCCCTATTGAAAAACCCTCTTCCCCTATATCCCCCCCCTCTCCTCTCCTCTCCTCTCTCTCTCTCTTCTCTCTCTCCATCCCCCCCCGTCCCCCCCCCCGGGCCCCTCTCTTCTCTCGTTATATCCCAATCACTCCCTTCCCCCCTTCCCTCCATCCCACCTCTCTCCCCCCCCTCTCACCCCCCCTCCTCGTTTCCCTCTCTCCTCCCCGTCTAATACTATTCCCCCCTCCCCCCCCCCCCCCCCCCCCCCTTTTCCCCGCCCTCCCCTTCCCCTCCCCCCCCTCTCTCCCCCCCTTCCCCCCTTCCCCTCTTCTTTCTTTGCCCCTTTCCCCCCCTTTTCCCCCCCCCGTCTCCCCTTCCTTTCTCTCCCCCTTCCCCCCCTCTCCCCCCTCCCTTCTTCCTTCTCCCGCCCCAAAAACAAATTTTTTCCCCCCCCTTTTGGTTTTTCCCAAAACCCCCCTCCCCCCTTCCCCCCCTCCTTCCCCCTCGCCCCTTTTCCCCCTCCCCTCCCCTACCCCTTTTCTCTCTCCCTTTTCTTTTTCGTCCCCCCCCTTTTACTAAATTTTCCCCCGCCCCCCCCCCCCCCGCCCCCCCCCCCCCCCTTCACCTCTCTTCCCCCCCCCTTCTCTCCGTTTTTAAAAACCCCTTTTCCCCCCCTCCCCCTTTCCCTTTTCCCCCCCTTTTCCCCCCCCCCCTCTCCCCCTCTCCCCTCTCCCCTCTTTTTTGTCCCCATATCCCCAAATTCCCCCCCCTCCCCCTTCCCCCCCCCCCTTCCCCTTTTCTCCCTCTCTCCCCCTTTTCTCTTTTCCCCCCCTTTTTTTTCTCCCCCCCTCCCCTCTTCCCCTTTCTCTCCCTATATAATTTTCCCTCCTCCTTTTCCCCCCCTCCCCTTCTCCACCTCTCTCCCCTCTTCTCCCCCCTCTCCCCCTCCCCTCCCCCTCCCCTCTCTCTTTTCTTGTTTTTTAAAAAAACGTTTTTTTTTTCCCCCCCTTCCTCCCTTCTTTCCCCTCTCCCCCGCCCCCCCCCCTCCCCCCTCTTCTCCCCCTTCCTTTCCCCCTCCTTCCCCCCCCCCTCTCCCCCTCCCCCCCCCTCCTCTGTCCCCCCATATACTATTCCCCCCCCTCTCCCCCCCTTTCCGCCCTCCTCTCTTTCTCCTCTCTCTCTCTTCTCTTTTCTCTCCCCCTCTCTCGTCCTATATCCCCCCTTCCCCCCTCTTTTCCCTCCTCCCCCACCCCCGTCTCTGTGTTGTGTGTTGGGGGTGGGTTTTGTGTGGTGTGTGTTTTGTGTTGACCTTCCCCCCCCGCCAGAATCCCCAGGATATTTAAGGGGGAAAAGGTTAATACGATGCGAAAATTAAACAAAGCAGAACGAAAAGACTGGCAGCGGGCTGCAGGGGGGGAAGATGTTTTTCAAAACCCCCGATGACAAAGGGGCAAAGGCTGGGGAAGGAGAAGGCCTAAGGGCAGAACGGCAGGCCAAAAAGGGCAAGTTTTTTGGGTTCCCTTTCACTTTCAAAAACTCCCCGGATTTCAAATAAAGACTCGTCTGGGATTCCCCCCCCTCATTAAGACCCCCCGCGCATTTTTGTATCGAGTTCGTGTGGAAATCAAGAAGAAAGAGAGAGGAGAGAGAGAGAGAGAAGGGAGAGAAAAGGGGGAGAGGGAGGAGAGAAACAGAGAAAAGAGAGAGACAGAACAGAGAGAAAAAGAGGAAAGAGAGATTTGTCTTTATAGAAAGAATAACTAAAAAAACACGATCAAAAGGGTTGTCTTTTTTTGGTTTCTTTTTCTCCCTGAAAAGTTTAAAAAAGATATAGCAATACACGCAACACAAGAACGCACAACACCCTATAAGAATACGAAAAACGACAGACATGCGACACGCCCCAAATTTTGTGGGCACGCCCCGGGGGGGGTGGAGAGATGCAGAGGGTGGTGAACGGGGACGGGAAGTGGCGAGGCGGAAAGGTAAACCCCCCAAAATCAAAATACAAAGGGTTTTGTCGTGCGCCCCCCAGAAAAGAAGAGAGGAGAGAAAGGAGAGAAGAGAAGAGAGAGAGAGGGGAAAAGAGAGAAGAAATTTTATGTGAAACCCCTTTAACTAGTAAAAAAGCTCACTTTACAGGGGCTTGTCCTCCGGTTGGGTTTTTTTTTTTTTAGGAAGGGAAATAATTTTTGCTGTTTTTTTGGAAAAGAAAAGATTGCCGGGCACTTTGGCGAAGGCACGGACGAACAGGGCAAAGCAAAGAAGGGGAAAAAAAAAAGAAAGAAAAAAGAGTTATTGTTTTATTTTTTAAGGGCAAAAAACCCCCCGAATTTGGGCGCCTGTATTAGGTGTCCTGACACCCCCCTTCTGGGGTTGAAGCTCGCAAATACAACGACGAAAAAGGTCGTCGGCCACAGTGCCCCCCCCGGGCCTTTCGCCAACGATTGTGAATGTCTGTGCTGGCCACAAGTACCCCAGGGCCCCGCAACCCCAAAGATTGTGTATGTCTGGCTGGCCACACCCCCGTGTCCCCCAGTTCAACGATTGTGTATGTCTTGGGGTCCACAATACCCCCCGGGCCTAGTCCAACCCATGTTACATGGTTTTGGGGATGGTGCAATCTTCATGGTCAGACCCCCCCCCCCCCCCCCCTCCCCCCCCCTCCCCCCCCCCTCCGTATTCTTCCATCTAGTGAAATTTTTACCCGGCTTCGGAATGTATGTAGTCTTGCTGGCCACAACAAACACCCCACGCCCCCACAAACCCCCCCCCCCCCCCCCCCCCCCCCCCCCCCCCCCCCCCCCGTATCCTCCAGGGGGACGGGGGCAAGGGACAGAGGGAGGGTGTGGGGGGGCTGCAAATGAAAAATTTAAAACCCGGGAGAGGGGTTTTTTTTTTTTTTTTTTTTTTCAGAAAAGTGTCGGGATGAAAAAAAACCCCTGGATCAGAAATGTAAACCCAACAGACCCACATGGGGGTACAGAAACATAAACCCCCAACAGAAATCCCGGAAACAGAAAAAATGAAACGCCAACAACCCCCCACATGGGATACAGAAACATAAACCCCAACAGACTCCCCCATGGATACAGAAAAAAAAAACCCCAACAGACTTCCCCCCCCAAACCACACCCATTTTTCAAGACGGTAGAGACTATTTGCTGTCTT
>JAMYXO010007462.1:0-2500 GCA_033310375.1 Conus canariensis
TGTAGGGGTTTTTTGGGGATTTTAAATTTAAAAAGTTTTAAATTTTCCATATTTTTTTTAAAGTTTACTGTAGTTTCTTGTAACCTTTTTGTTGTATTTTGAATTTAAATGTTTTATTTTTTTAAACATACAATCCCAACGAAATAATTTTTCCCCCAAAATTTTTTGGAATATAGTGGGGGGGTTGAGTGAGGGGGGCATGAAAGGTTATTTTTTTTTAAAGGGGATTTTCTTGGTTTTATTTTTTGTACTGCCCCCCTGTTGGGGAAAATTTCAACTTTTTTTCCCCTTTTTTAATTTATTTTTTTTTTGTTTTGTTTTTTTTAATCTAAATTTTTTTGATTGACTTTGACCGGGGGGGGTATTCATTTGTTTTCAGACCAAACATCGGTTGCAGACCCCAATTTTCTCATGGGGCACATTTTTGCTTTTTGGGGCCCTTCTAAAATCGTGATGAAAATTACAAAAACAAACTTTTTTTCCAAAGGGGGAAAAAATTTTTTTCTTTTAAAGGTCTTTTGGGTGTTTGGAAATTTAGGCCTTTTGGGGTTCACAGCCAACGCTTTTAAAAGATATTAAACTTTTTTTGCCCTTTCCCTCTATGCCCCTGAAAACCTCATTCCAAACCTCGTCCCACTACGCCTGGTCCCCCCTCAAAATACCACCCCGGGGCAAAAAAAAGGGGGACAAAAAAAAATCCATGACACAACCCCCAGAGAACCAGCACTGCCCCGAGTCATGTTCAGAGGCCTTTTTCCCTACCCAGCCAAACGCGGCCTCCAAAACAACCCCCCCACGGGGGACAAAATTGCTCTGTCAAAACCTGCCAGTGAACTCCCCCGGGGGAGGGCCCACCACACCCGTTCAACGTAACCCCCAAAGTTTTTTCCCCAACCGGTGACAACAACAAACCAAGCCAAGCCACAGCCCCCGAGATCCAGGGGAAAATTTAGGTCACCATGACAGCGGGGAAGGGGGGCACAGGGGCCCCCTTTTTTTTTTTTCTGATCGATGAGTTCGAGAGGGGGACGTGAGAGTAATCGAGAGGGGGATGACAAAAGGGGTGCTAGGGGGTTCCATCTTATCCATACAAAAAGGGCACGCCGCTATTTTTTATTTTTATACTAAAACCCTTTTGGCAGCCAGGCCCGCAACGGACACCTGCGATGGTTAGGAAAGTGACAAAACCCCCAAAGACGGTTTTTTTTAAAAGGGGAAAAACTCCCCAGTTCTTTCCCCAGTTTTCCCCCGCCAGCCATGGCAAACTCACTTGGGGGGGGCCGACGGGGGGAAAAAAGATCTCACAAAAAAGGCTCTTTTTTAAAATCGAACCAGCGACCCCCGCCCGGGGGCTGCGACGAAAACCCCCTTTTGCCACGGGGCTGGGGGTTTTCCCTTTGCTCATTCAGTTTTTCCCCCTAAATGTTCTTGTTTTTTCCGGCTTCGCAGCTCATTTTTTTCCCTTCCCCCCATAAAATAGCTACCCCGGGGGGCCCTTGTTTTTCCCCTTTCCCCCGCCAAAACCCCCCCCCCCCCCCCCCCCCCCCCCAAAGGGAGCTTTTCACAACGCTGGGTTTTGGAGGGGGGGGGAGGTTTAAATCCCCCGAAACGTTGGTTAAGGGGGAAGTACATATCAGGTACCCCCTATACTACGCCTCCCCTTTCCCCCCCCCCTCTGCTGATGAAAAAATTGCTTCGTCGCGAGCTCTCACCACACCCCCTAAAAAGTTTAAAAATGGCACAACAATGTTACGGGTACCCCCAAATCTCCACGGCTGAGGGAATGCGTAGGTCAGACATCTGCTGAGTCGTACCATAACCCCCCCTTTAAAATTCCCCTGACCCCTTTTTTTTAATGTTTGTATTTATCACTTTTTAAAACGGCGACGTGGTCCCAAACCTTTTTAAATGGTCTAGGGGATGGACAAACCGCACGCTTTCACCTCCTTGTGGAAAAAATGAACTGATCCCCCGTTTTCCCGGGGGCCCGCTGTCCCCTTTTA
Source organism: Conus canariensis (assembly GCA_033310375.1). Lineage (NCBI taxonomy): Eukaryota > Metazoa > Mollusca > Gastropoda > Neogastropoda > Conidae > Conus > Conus canariensis. Next base: position 2,004 of record JAMYXO010007462.1, read on the forward strand.
TCCCATTAAAGCAACACCCCCTACTCTAATCCCCCCCCTCCTTTTCTCTCTGACCGCGTAATTGCACATCCCCGGGGGCCCGCCTAAATTTTCCCCTTTTCCCAAAATGACTGCTCCACTCTATCCCCAAAAAAAAAAGAAATGCTACCCCCCAAACCAAAAAAGGGAAATGCTAACCCCCCCTATCCAAAACAGAGAATACTGCTACCATTCCCCATCCAAAACGGAAGGGCTGTACCCCTCTATCCAAAGACAAGAAAAACTGCTACCACTTTTCCCCAAAAAAAGAGAATGACTGCTAACACCTATCCAAAACAGAAAGGGGGGTACCAGTCTAAACCAAAAAGAAGAAAGAAATGCTCCCCCCTCTAAACCAAAACAGAGAATGACTGCTACCCCTCATCCAAAAAAAAAAAAACGCTACCACTCTATCCAAAGACATCACCCTCAAACTGCTGTGTCTAAACTTGGGCACAAAAGGGCGCCACGAACTGATA
>JAMYXO010007462.1:7500-12094 GCA_033310375.1 Conus canariensis
GAATGATGATGTCCTGGACCCTGCTGATAATGGGTGCTGTGGTGCTGGTCCTGACGGCATAACAATTACTGAGGGGGAGGGGCGGGTTGGTGGTCAGAGAGAGAGAAGAGAGAGAGAGAGAGAGAGAGAAGAGGAGAGAGAGAGAGGATAGAGAGAGGGGAGAGAGAGAGTGTGAGAGAGAGAGAGAGTGAGAGATTGAGAGAGAGTGAGAGAGAGAGGAGTGAAGACAGAAACGCGCATGCGCGTGTTCTTTGTTTGCGTATGTGAATGTATTTTAGGGGAGGGGGAGAATAGGATCCATGTGTGTGTGTGTGTGTGTGCGTGCGTGCGTGCGTGCGTGCGTGCGTGCGTGCGTGTGCGTGCGTGCGTGCGTGCGTGCGTGCGTGCGTGCGTGCGTGCGTGCGTGCGTGCGTGTGTGTGGTTTGGTGTGTGTGTGTGTGTGTGTGCGTGCGCGCGCGCGTGTTTCCAGCTAATACGTCTGTTATTACGTCTACATGTTGGCTCTATAATGCGTTTCCTTAAATCCGGATGTTTTATTGTTATTGTTGCTGTCAGTTGCGGCTTTATCATGTTAATTTTGCTTCCCGTTTGTTTCTATCTTTGTTTGATTGTACCTCACAGAGTGTGTGTCGTTTAGCAATCGCAAGCTGAAAACAGTCGACAGCCAAAAGCTCTTTTGTTTTCTTTTACTCCTTTCTTCTGTCCATCTGCTCCGTCTGTCTGTCTATGTGTCTGTCTGTCTGTGCTTCTGTCTGTCTCTCTGTCTGTCCTGTCTATCTGTCTGTCTGTCGTCTCTCTCTCTCTCTTGGTCTGTCTGTCTGCTGTCTGTCTGTCTGTCTGTCTGTCTGTCCTCTCTCTCTCCTCTCTCCTCTTCTCTCTCTCTCTGTTCTACTTTTCCGCTCTTTCTCTCTCTCTCTCTCTCTCTCTCTCTCACTCTGTTTCTCTCTGTTTCCTCTCTCTCTCTCTCTTTTTTTTTCCCTTTCCCTCTCTCTCTCTCTCTGTCTCTGTCTCTCTCTCTATTTAGCCCCCCCCCCCCACCCTCCCCTTTTTTTTTCTCCCTTTTCGTTCCTTCCTCCATCTGTTCTTCTTCCATTGTTTTACTGTAACACGGTCTCCTCCTCTTCCCTACTGTCTCTCTATCCTTGGCTCCTCGTTCCCTCCTTCACACACACACACACACACACACACACACACACACACACACACACACACACACACACACACACACACACACAACCGTTAGGCGTTATGACTCTAATACACACACGCGTTTATATTCTAACGCTTTACAGTACTCTCTCCTGTCCCCTATCCCCTGCACCTCCCCCCCCCCTTCTCTCCTCTCTCTCTCTCTCCTCTCTCTCTCTCTCTCTCTCTCTCTCTCTCTCTCTCTCTCTCTCTCATATATTACGTGTGTCAATTATATCTACAATTCTTTCATGAACTTAAAAGCCGTTAGTTTCAAAGTGAGGTGACTGCAACCGGAAACTGAAACGAACTTCAAAGAAAACTGACCATTCCGCCGCAACGAAAGAAACAAACAAATTACAAGACTAACGCGACGCGTTTCGACCTCTGTGGTCTTCTACTGGCAAGACAAACTGAGGTCTCCTCAAACTGGGCGCAAAATGGATGTGGGTTTGGTATGGTTCCACACTGACTTCGCGCCCAATTTAAGGAGATAACTGATTGTTCGTTCTTCGTTTTTCACCATCTTGAATGTTATTTGCCTTGCCTGAAGAAGGACCAAAGAGGTCGAAACGCGTCGTGTTTTGTCTTGTAATTTGTTTGTCTCTTTCATTCAGTTGAACAATAATTTTTGTTTGAGGGTTTGTTTCTTCGTCTTCTGCGTACGCAGGCTGATACTCCTGCGGACACTCCCTGTATGGACAGCAAGTATTAATCCCATCTACCCTACAAAGGAGTGAGTTTTTTTGTGCATGACCGTTTTTTATCCGCCATTAAGGCAACCAAACTCCATCTTCGGGGAAGGTGCATGCTATGTGTAACATGTCATCCATACCAATGGCCAAAACTGGCCTTCTCTTCCGAAAGTTGGTGATGGGATTTTACGTGTGTGCAAGATGTTATTCGTGCGTTCACACACGGAACCTCGGTTTTATAGTCTCATTCAAAGGACTGTATGGGAAATGGAGTCAGAACTAACGTTAACTCCGAGGGAAAAATCCCCCTGCACCGAAACGGCCCGGCGGAGATTCGAACCCGCAACCCTTGGATTACGAGTCCGGCGCTCTACCAACTGAGCTATTCCGCCCCCGGGGTTTTTGTTTCAATTTCTGTCTGCAGTCATCTCACTTTGAAACTAACAGTACTTGAAGTACATCGCTTGTCTTGCTCTTTTATGCAACCACCCACAGCTGGCTGGCAGTTCACCGCGACACTGCTGGTAGTATTGTCAGTGGGAGGTTTAGAGTGTGTCCTGTGTATCTTGGGTCAGAACACGCGCCACTGAACACCGCCGAAGTGACTCAGAAGCAGTGCAGTGTCTCCTCCGGTGGGTTGCCTACTGACGACTTGACGTTGATTGCTCCCCGTGGATTGCCGGCAACGGGGCTGTGGTGGAACAAGACAGCTGTGGCGGTGGATGGGGAGCCGGAGAGAGGGGCGTGGGTGCACTGCCACTGAGGTGGGAGAAATGATGAGACAGCACAAACAAACAGAATGAATAAATCAATGAACAATTACATACATAAAAGTGAAAAAAGTAAAACTGAGAAAAAAATTCAGAAGAAGGTCTTGCTAATAATTTATAACGTTTAGTAACAACATCAAAAGGTTGTGAACTTCAAGAGATGATGAGACAGCACAAATAAATATAATGAATAAATAAATGAACAATTACATACATAAAAGTGGAGAGAGAAAAAAGAGAAAAAAATTCAGAAGAAGGTCTTGTGTTGCAGCAGCATCAGAAGGTTGTGAACTTCAGCAACAGATGTTACTCATGTATAAGGAAATCGGAAATCTTTTGCTACGCAAGTATGTTTTTATGTTTGTGTCTGATATTTGAAGTTAAAACAGCATTATTGGGGATTATTTTCACAGATATAATTATTTTGATAACAAGGAATGGCATATTCCTATGTTACAATCTGGTCTTGAACACATCTTTCCGGCTACAGGGCAAAAACTGATAGCTAGAGCCACGTCTACGTGAGCTTCGACTTAACAACTCGGCGGCGAACTCACTGTGAGTTTTATTCAGAAGTGCATTTTGATGAATTCTCGTGGTTTTTGCGCCGGCGCTAAGCAGAAGCTAGCGAGCTTAGCGTGCTTCTGTGTGGTTGATGATGATGAATCTGCTAGACTTATCACATGCCACAGATGCATGATGATTTATGCATGAGAGAGATAATGGGTTGTAACTTTCTTTTTCTTGCGTCCGTCTTCGTGAGATTATAGTAGCTTGAGCAGGAAAAGACTGCTTGAGCAGGAAAAGGACTACTTTTATCCGAATGGTTCGTTCAAGACTGGTTGATAGTAGATGGCAAGAATGGAATTCCCCCATAAATGATAGTACTAGATTTGATTTGTATAGACAGTATAAAATCCTTGCATCATATTCCGACTTATCTGTCAATGAAAATGGACAGACATCTGAAATTCATAATGGGCAAGATTTAGACTGGGAAATATCGGATATCTGTGTTCATCATTTTCGTTATAGACAACATTACAACTCTGATCTCATCTGTCCCTTATGCACAAATGCATATGAAGATGAAGTTCATTTGTATTACAGTGTACTGCCTTGAGTAGTCTTAGAGATGGTTCATTCCGCCTAAATATTACAGACAACCATTGTATTTAGACTCATCTTTTCTTATGGCCTGCACCCAAAAAGGATGTTGTTAAAAAATTTGCCTTGTACCTATACAAAGCCTTCAAATTCCGAAGCACAGTTTGTTCTTTAGATGTGCTGTTTTCGTTTTGATCATATGCTTTACAATATCGTTTTTGTCAATGTGTAATCCACCCCCTCATAAGGGGCTGGGCCTATAATGATTAAATCATCCGTACCGTATCCGTATCCGACTCTCTCTCTCTGTGTGTGTGTGTGTGTGTGTGTGTGTGTGTGTGTGTGTGTGGTGTGTGTGTGTGTGTGAGGCGCGCGTGTGCGTGTGTGTGTCTGTCCATTCGAAATCCAGCACGGTAAATTTGAGCCATATACTGATATTAAACTGATAATTCATTTCGTTTGTTTATGTGAATTTCTACCGATACATAATTCATATCTTGATGTACATGAGCTGTGTGCATGAGCTATCCCCTTGCAGACATCACATTTCAGATCTTCGCACTCGCCCGCTACCCTATCTCTGCGCCAGGTGGTCTTCACAAAACATTCCCATTCCTTTCATTTTAATCTGTCTGCTTGGAATCACCTGGCATATAACTTGAGGGCGTGTGAAAGAAAACAAGGAGAACCAACTCTCAGACACAATAAAGAAACTTTTCAAAACAAATCCAAGTCTGCGTCTGTTTTAAAAGATACTCGACTTCTTAAGCAGAGCCTAAGCGCAGTGATTTGTGGGGTGCAGCCACATTGCCATTCTCTCAAACCGATGTCTAG
>JAMYXO010000744.1:0-10000 GCA_033310375.1 Conus canariensis
GCAGAAAAACCAACTCGGGGTTTGGACCCCGGTCGGGGCAGAAAAACCCACAGACATTGAGGGGATTCAAAACCCACGACCTCCCAGCCGGAGTCCCGACGTATCCACTTCGCCCGGGGGGGTCTGCTTTTTTTTTTTCCCAATGTTGATTTTTGAAACTAAGAAGAGCTGGGACTGGGAAAAAAAAAAGTTTTTTCAGTTAAAAACCAGTACGAATGCTTTTTGGCTTTGTAAAACAATTAGGGAGGAGGGGAAAGCAAGAGATTCTTTTGGGTTTTTCTTGGATGGGGATGAACTATGTATTTCAGTTTTGGTGATATTTGAGTTACAAAATGATTATTAGTCATTGACCTAAATTTATTTTTCCCCATTGCCCTTTTTTAAACCAAAAAATTTTTTTTGAATGCATACATTCTGCCCTGAACACAGAGAAATTTATTATTAGATGTTTTTTGTTTTCTTTTCTGGGGTGTATTTATTTTTGGGTGAAATTTATCCCCCAAGCAAAGGGGTTGTCACGTTTTGAAAAAAACAGGCTCAAGTCACAAGCAAATCTCTTTTTTAAAGGCAGTTTTCAGATGTCCTTTTTTTTTTTTTTAAAATGAAAAATAAGAAAGACAGTAAAGGTCACAATTACAACTGGGACACTGACATAATATTTGTGAAACCCTTTACAAATTTTTTTCATTTCCCAATTTTTCTTTTTCAGATTCTTTGACAGAAGAAATTTTAAAAAGGGAATTAAAGGAAAGATGATGAAAGATAACCATGTCTTTGTTTTTTTACGATGGTTTGTCGGTGTTTTTTGTGTATTGTGTGGGGTGTAAAAAGAGAGTGGGTGAGAGATTGTGTTCTTTGGCGTATTGTGTTTTTTTCATCGAACATGTGTCAGTAATTACTTTCCCTTTTGTATTTTTTAAAGTATCTGCATTTCTTTGGAAAATACAAGGGGGTAAGTGGATGACCTTTAAATTTGGGCCTTTGGGATGTGTTAGAAGTGTTTTTTCACCCATAAAGGGATCTTTCCACCCCCCAGAATTGGCTGAGGGGCTGTGTATCTCTGTGGAAAAGTAACATTACCTGGGGATTTTATATGTTTTAAAAATCAGTGTATTGTTCAGAATAAAAAATAAGGGGATAATTGTAAAAAAAACAAATAGAAATGTAAGATTGGGTTTAAAACAGCAACCAAAAAAGGATTTTTTTGAATACTGAACTTTGTTGTTTTTTGATACGTTTTCTATGGGCTTTTTGAAATACAGAAAGAAAATTTTTAAATTTTTTGACTGAACCTTTTTGGGGTGTAAACTTCTAAGAAAATTTTAAAGTTGTTTGTTTGTGTTGACGTCCCCCTGCTGTTTTGTGACGGGTTCAGCAGAGGAAGGCCCTTCAAGAGGTGCTGCTGAGGGGTTGGGAGAGGGTAACAAAGGGGGAAATGTTAATTGGATAAAAGCTGACTGTATCAAAATTTAAAGGAAGTGAAGAAAATCCCGTTTTTTATACTTACTTAAGGGCCATTGCTCTTCCCGACCCTAGGCCATCAACAAAAGCATGCCCCAAAGACCCCGGCCCTCAGCAGTTTTGGGCAAAACTTTTCCCATTTCCCCCCCCAGCTGTTAACCCCCCCCTGCCTGGGTCCACCTCCAGGTCCTGCCTCCCCGGTGGTTTTTTTGGTCCCTTTCCCCTTTTTTTTTTGCCCAGAGGGTTTTCAGGGCAGAGATTTTCTGGTAATTTTTTGTCTTGGGGGGTTTCGGGGGGGTGACCACCACCCCCACTTTTTTTTTTGGATGTTTTTGCTCTACTGGCAGTTGGGGTTTCTTTTTTTGTTGCGATTGCTGTTTGGCCCGGGGGATGGGGGATCTTTTGGGAGAACAGCTGTTAATGAAGGTCTGCAGTTTGTGTAGGGGGGGTCTTTGAGGTTCTCCCCGTTTTTCTTTTAAACCCAATTAGGGACAGATTTGCTGTTTGAATTGAACAGGGACATTTTTAAGCCGGTGGTGATTGGGCGGGTTTTCCCAAAATTTTTTTTAGAGTGACAAAAAAATTCTCTTGCTTTAACTATTCGGGTTTTTTTTATTCCCTTCGGGGTGTTTCGGGGGAAAAAAAAGGGAAAAAAAAATTTTTTTAAAAAAAAATTTTTAAAAAAAAAAAAAAGAAATTTTAAAAAAAGGGGGGGATTTCCCCCCCCAAAAAAATTTTTTAATTTTTTTTTTTTTGGGGGGAAAAAAAAACCCCGAAAAAAAAAAAAATTTTTTTAAAAAAATTTAAAAAAAAATTTTTTTTTTTTTTTTGGCCCTTTTTTTGGGGGGGGGGAAAAAAAAAAAAAATTTTTTTTTGGGGGGGGGAAAAAAAAAAAAGTTTAAAAAAAAACCCCTTTTTTTTAAAAAAAAAAAAGGGGTTTTTTTTTTAATTTTTAAAAATTCCCCAAAAAACCCCCTTTTTTTAAAAAACCCCCCCCCCAAAAAAAAAAAAAAAAAAGGTTTAAAAATCCCGGGTTTTTTTCCCCCCTTTTTTTTTGGGTTTCCCTTTTTTTAAAGGGGGTTAAACCCCAAAAATTTTTTTTTTTTTGGGGGGGGGGGTGACCAAAAAAAAATTTTTTTTTTAAAAAATTTTTTGGGGGGTTTTTTTGGGAAAAATTTTTTGGATTTTGGGGGGAAAAAACCCAAAAATTTTTTTTTTTCCCTTTTTGGGGGGTTTTTTTTTTTTTTGGGGGGGGGTTGGGGGAAATTTTTTTAAAAAAATTTTTTTTTTTTTGGGTTTTTTTTTAAAAATTAAAACCCTTTTTTTTTTTGGGTTTTTTTTTGGGTTTTTTTTTTTTTAAAAAATTTTTTTAAAAAAAATTTTTTTTTAAAAAAACCCCCCCTTTAAAAAAAATTTTAAAAAACCCCCTTTTTAAAAATTTTAAAAAGGGAAAAAAAGGTTAAAACCCAAAAAGGGCCCCCCTTTTAATTCCTTTTTTAAAAAAGGAAAAAAAAAATTTTTTTTGGGGGGGCCCCCCCTTTAAAAAAAAAAAAAAAAAACCCCCCAAAAAAAAAAAAAAAAAAAAGGGGGAAAAAACTTTTTTCCCCCCAAAAAAAAAAAATTTAAAATTTTTTTAAACCCAAAAAAAAGGGAAAAAAGGAAAACCCGGGGCCCGGGGGGAAAAAAATTTTTTGGGGGGGGAAAAAAAAAACCCGTTTTCCCTTTTGGGTTTTTTGGGGCCGGGTTTTGGGGGAAAAAAAATTTTTTTTAAAAATTTTTTTTTTTAAAAAAAAATTTTTTGGTTTTTAAAAAAAAAATTTTAAAAATTTCCCCCCCCCCTTTTTTTTGTCCCCAAAAAAAAAAAATTTTTCCCCCTTTAAACCTTTTTCCCTTTTTGGTTTTTAAAAAAAAAATTAAAAAAAATTTTTTTTTTAAAAAAAAAATCAAACCAAAAAAAGGGGGGGGCCCCTTTTAAAAATTTTTGGTTTCTTTTAAAATTTTTTTTTTTTTTAAAAAATTTTTTTATTTAAATTTTTTTAAAAATTTTAAAAAAAATTTTTTTTTCCCCCAAAATTTTTTTGGTTTTTTAAAGGGGGGGGGGGAAAATTTCCCCCCCCTTTTTTTTTCCCCCAAAAAAGGGGTTTAAAATTTTTTTTTTTTTTTAAAAAAAAAAAACCCCCAAAGGGGGGAAAAAAAATTTTTAAAAAACAAAAATTTTTGCCCCCAAATTTTTTCCCCCCCCCAAAAAAACCCCCCAAAAAAAAAAACCCCAAAAAAACAATTAATTTTTCCCCCCCTTTTTTTTTTTTCCCCCCAAAATTTTTTAAAAAAAAAAAAAAAACCCCAAAAAAGGGGGGGGAAAATTTTAAAATTTTTTTTTAAAAACCCCTTTTTTTTAAAAATTTTTTAAAAAAATTTTTAAAAAAACAGGGGTTTAAAAAAAATTTTTCCCCTTTTTTTTTTAAAAAAAAAAAAAATTTTTTTAAAAAATTTTTTTTTCCCCAAAACCCAAAAAAAAAAACCCCCAAAAAAATTTCTTTGGAAAAAAAACTTTTTTTTTGGGAAAAAAAAAGGCCCCAAAATTTTCAAATTTTTTTTGGGGAATTTTCCCCCCAAAAAAATTTTTTTTTTTTCCCTTTTTTTTTTTTTTTTAATTTTAAAACCCCCCCAAAAATTTTGGTTTTTTTTTGGGGTTTTTTCCCTTTTTTTTTTCCAAAATTTTTTTAAAAAAAAAAAAAAAAAAGGGGAAAAATTTTTTTAAAGGGGGCCCCCGGGGGGGGGAAGGGGGGTTTTTTTTAAAAAAAAAAAGGGGGTTTTTTGGGGCCCCCCCGGGGGGTTTTGGGGTTTTTTTAAAAAAAACCCAAAAAAAAATTTTTTTTTTTTTGGGTTTTTTTTTTTTAAAATTTTAAAAAAACCCCCCCTTTTTTTTTTTTGGGGAAAAAATTTTAAAAAAAAAAATTTTTTTTTTTGAAAGGGGGTTTTTTAAAAAAATTTTTCCAAAAAAATTTTTTTTTTTTTAAAAAACCCCAAAAATTTTTTTTTTGGGGCCCCCTTTTTTTTTCCAAATTTTTTTTTGGTTTTTCCCCGGGGGGGCCCCGGGGGAAAAAAAGGGGGTTTCTTGGGCCCTTTTGGGGGGGGGGGCCCCCCCAACCGGGTTTTTTTTTTGGGGGGGGTTTTTTTTTTTCCCCCCCCCAAAAAAAAAAATTTTTTTTTTTTTCCCCCCGGGGGGCCCCCTTTAAAATTTTTTTTTTGTTAAAATTTTCCTTTTTTCCCCCGGGGGGGGGTGGGTTTGGGTTTTTTAAAACCTTTTTGGGGGGGAAAAACCCCCCCCAAAAAAAAAAAAAAAAAGGGAAAAAAAATTTTTTTTCCCCCCCCCCTTAAAAAAAAAAACCGGTTTTTGGGGAAATTTTTTAAATTTTTTTTTTTTTTTTAAAAAAAAATTTTAAAAATTTTTTTTATTTTTTTTAAAAAAAAAAATTTTTTTTTTTGGGGGGTTTTTTTTTTTTTTTTTTGGGTTTTTTTTTTTTTGGGGTTTGGTTTTTTTTCTGGCCCTTTTTTTAAAAAGGGGGTTTTTTTTAAAAATTTTTTTTTTTTTTTAAAATTTTTTAACTTTTTTTTAAAAAAACCCCCAAAAAAAAAAAAAAATTTAAAAAAGTTTTAAAAAAAAATTTTTTTTTTTTTTTAAAAACCCCCTTTTTTTTTTAAAAAAAAAAAAAAACCCCTTTTTTTAAAAAAAACTTTTTCCCCTTTTTTTAAAAAACCTTAAAAAAATTTTTTTTTTTCCCCTTTTTTAAAAATTTTAAAAAAAAAAATTTTTTATTTTAATTTTTTTGGGGGGGGGTTTTTTTACTTTTTTTTTCCCCCCCAGGTTTTTTTAAAAAAAAAAAAAAAACCACCAAAAAACCCCCCCCAAAAAATTTTTTAAAAATTTTTTTTGGGGAAAAAAAAAAAAAACCCCCCCCTTTTTTTTTAAAAAAAAAAAAAAAACCCTTTTTTTTTTTTTTCCCCCCTTTTTTGGGGCCCCGGGTTTAATTTTAAAAAAAATTTTAAAACCCCAAAAAAGGTTTTTTGGGGTTTTTTTTTTAAAAAAAAAAAAAAATTTTAAAAATTTGGTTTTTAAAATTTTCCTTTTTAAAAAAAAAAAAAAAAAATTTTTTTTGGTTTTAAAAACCCTTTTTAAATTTTTTTAAAAAGGGGGAAAACCCCCTTTTTTTAAAAATTTTAAAATTTTTTTCCCCCAAAAAAAATTTTTTTTTTTTTTAAAAAAATTTTTTTTTTAAAAAAAAAAAGGCCCCAAAAAGGGTTTTTTGGTTTAAACCCCCCCCAAACAATTTTTTTTTAAAAAAAAAAAAATTTTTTTTTTTTTTTTGGTTTCCCCCCCCAAAAAAAAAAATTTTTTTAAAAAATTTTCCCCCCAAAAAATTTTTTTAAAAAAAAAAAAAAGGTTTTTTTCCAAACAAAAAAAAGGCCCCCGGGGGGGGTTTTTTTTTTTTTTTTGGGAAAATAAAATTTTTAAAAAACCCCCCATTTTAAATTTTGGGTTTTTTCCCCCTTTTTTTTCCCCAAAAAATTTTTTTTTTTTAAAAAAAAAAAATTTTTTTTTTTTTGGGGGTTTTTCCCTTTTAAAAAATTTTTTTTTTAAAAAATTTCCCCCTTTTTTTTTTTTTAAAAAAAAAAGGGAAAAAAAAAAAAAAAACAAAACAAAATTTTTTTTAAATTTTTGGGGCCCCCCCCCAAAAAAATTTTTTTTTTTAATTTTTCCTTTAAAAAAAGGGTTTTTTTTTAAAAAAAAAAAAAACCCCCCAAAAAAAATTTTTTTTTTTTTTAAAAAATTTTTTTTTTTAAAATTTTTTTTGGGGTTTTTAAAAAAAAAACCTTATTCTTAACATTTGAATGTTTATTACGTCTTAACTGTTCTCTTTCTCACCACTCCATGCAACTGATTATCCTCTGTTTACCTTAGATCAATCCATAAACCGGATTTCGTTGTTAAATATTCATCAAGTCTAACACTGTGAAGGTGTAGATCTTTAGACACAAGGTCTACTGTTGGACTTCTAGACCTCCCGCCTCCAAACAATTTTCTTATTTCATCAAAATGATGATAAGTTTAAGCCCGCTACCGTAGACTTGGTTAGGACTACCCTCAATTGAACATTGTACTTTAGTTATTTTAGGATTAATAAACTTTTCACTTTGTCTTTTGATGGTTCTTCATCTTCACACAGCAATAAAATACCTTTAAGGGATCTTGCTGCGGCGCTAAAACTAAAGTTCCATATTGTGTCTGCCCTGCTTTTAGGATATTTAGTATGATGAATCACTCTTTCGTAATATATTGCTAATTTTGACTGATATTGTTGCTCAATCAGCCTTGCTAAGTTAGGGTTGCTAACAATGTCAAACTCTAACGAGATGTCGAAAATGCTGTACTTGGAATCAGTGGTCTGTAGATTTAATGACAACGTTTTGTATTCATTAAAAGTTAGTTCATATGACAATCTGTCTTTTAATGCTCCTTGAAAGTATGGCGCATGCGCTTTTAACAACTCAAAATCTAAGGGTATGGAAAAGCGATTTCCATAAGCAAAACTTACAGCTTCATACTTGTTGCCGGCTTTAGCATCTTCGGCGTCTATTCTGTGTTTTAGTGCTTCGTTATTTTCGATTCCTTGAAACGCAAGATCGGCCCTTTCATTATCGGTTAGCCATAGATCAGAATAGATTAGAAATATGTCTGCATTGTGTAAAGAAAATATTTCTTGCCCCTCAAGTTTTATAGAAATTTTCTTAACGATTGCCCGTCCCAGATTCTGGACTACTGTCCTGTTTGGGTCTGTTGCTGAATCAAGTTCTATTTTGAAAGTAAGACGTGCAGAATCCCGGCACAATCACTTCATCTGCTCCTAGGTCTGGAAATTTAACAGTAAGAATTTGATCTGAATCAATAGTAGATGGATTATTTGGAACAATAATATTCTGTTTATTTCCCTTCACGCCAAAGGGCTCTTTCAGTTTTCTATGCGGGTCAAGAATCGAACCATATGCTTGTGACATTTTTTTTATAAAACAAAATAAAAAGTTAATTATTTAAAAACATGCAGAAGAAGATTATGATGTTTTTGATCCTGGAGACGACATGAGTGAAATGACTCCTTTGACACATCCATTACAATCATTGCGGCGTGAATTAACAGAAAGTAAGGTCAAATCATTTTATCAAAGTTTAGGCCAAGAACCTCCCGAATTTATAGACCCTAATGATTTTGAAACAAAAGATGACCATTTGTTTGTGAAAAAACGAGCAAGGACAACTTGTTCAGCTTACAACTAAACCAACTCATCAAAGTTTTTAAAAAAGAGTACAATTAGACAAAGGCTCAGTGTGAGCGAACAAAATCGCCTTAGCATTACTAAACCAAAATTAGATAGGGAAGCAGTTGCTAAACTTCAAAACACACTACAGGAACTCCCAACAGATAACCAAATACAAAACATGGAACTTAAAGATTTAAGCCCAACAGCAAACAAAATAATGAAACCAGTTTTTCAGAAGAAACAGTATTAAAAACTATGCACGATCCGCCGCTACCTATGAGAGAAATAACGGCCCTTGATCATACTTTGAGAAGCATCAGAGGCGAATTAACAAACAATTTAGCAAAACTAGGCGAACTAGATGAGCATATAAAAAGAGAAAAAGAAAAACTAGTTGAGGCTGATGACCACAACTTAGGACCTAGTGTTAAAGAAAGAATAACACAAAGACTAAAAGATCTTGAACAAGAGAGATCAGCAAGACTAGAAGTGCTGTCTACTAACCGAGAACAATTACGAACTCAAGTGAGCAGAATAAGAGAAACTATCCAAAGAATTTTATATGAAGACACAACGTTAGCAGAACGAATAAGAACACTGTTTAGAGAGCAAGGCGTCACATTAGCAAGTGTTATAACAGCCTTAGGATTTGCAATAAGTACACTGGTGTTGGCTATTACAGGCGGTGGTGGTGGGGGAGCAGTGCCACCAGGCCCGCCAACTCCGTCGTCAGATAAATCATGGGTAAAAAAAACAACTCGATCACCTTGCAAACTTACTAAAAAAATTAGCCAGTAAAGCAATAGATTCTTTGCCTAGTATAATAGGAGGGATCGTTAGCTGGCTTTTGTCTGCCGCAAGTAAAGTAGTTGGCTTTATGGCTGAGCACTTATGGGCATTAGTTGTCTTAATAGTTGGGTTACTCTTTAGTAAAATAAAGACCAAGTAATCCTAGGGCAGTTAATCCAATAACAAGTGCCGTCTTTTCATATCATGGTCATCACGCGCGTCTTCAATGGCCTTTGGGCTTTGGGCCTTGGGGATTGGATGACTTAATCTTGGGGGGTGTTTTTTTATTGTTTGTAATATTACTGGCTCAGAATTTATGTCGTTTTGTCCAACCTTCTGTTCATTTCCTGCAACAAGGATTTCATTGTTGTAGTTTATTATTGTTCCTACCTGGAGCCTGAGGTCAGAAGGTAGCATGTATAAACCAGTGCCGACAGCAAAGTCTACTTTCGATCTTGCAAATTGTAAAACATTTTGGTACCTTTTAATACTTGAAGGCAAATCAATTGCAGAATTAATGGCGTCCTCTAAATTTGCTAAATACTGTTTTTGGGCATCAAAGCCAGTAGAAGGATCAATTATGTTTGATCTTGCCTGTGCTTGCGAACCTAGCAAACACCAAACATAAGTACGAATAGAGTCGTTTATTCGTTCTATTCCCGCTCTAGTTAGACCCTTAGAAGTATCCAAAATAAATGTTGTCCATGCTGTTTTATGCTCTTGCTCTATGGACCCGAGGTGAACAGTTGTGCCTGAAGAGAAAGATGTGTAAGGAGGATTCCAATCATAGTTATACTTTCTGTGCACGCCCCAAAAATAAAGGGTGCCTAAACCATGATTAAGATCCAACTTTTGTCTAAAGTCTGTCTTTGGGTCAATATCAAATTCGTTACAGATCCTTTCAAAAGCCTTGTAATCTATTCTGTTGCTGAATGGATTAAACGTTTTGTCATTTGGTAATGGCGCTTGCAGTTCAGATAAAATACGTCTGAAAGTGTAATAAAAATGAAATCTATACACTGACCTCACCAAAGGATCAGGATGATTTAAATGATCAGCATACGACACTCCACACCCAGTTGATGCACAAAACACAACAAAGTTTAACTGGTTCTGATAAAACTGCATCGGATGACTAAACCACACTTTCGGGATGTGGTCTTTTTTAATAGGGGGGTTAAGATATCTGTTCAATGGAGTACTAACCTTCACTTGAAAGGCGTCAGACTGAGTCACAGAAATGTCAAGGGTATCAGTTGTTATATCTTTAGGACTGTAGTGCGGCCCGACAGAATATTTTGCATTAGTATATTTGAATGCACTCATTTTTAAATTTGTTTTAAAAATGTTTGTAACAATAACAACTCAAGACAGTCCTTCGTTTTTAGAATATGCTATTGATAATGAATGCGGAACCCGAAGGGTTGCACTC
>JAMYXO010000744.1:25000-38567 GCA_033310375.1 Conus canariensis
TTTTTTTCATGACGACGTTCTGATTGGGTAGGGATAGGGGGGGGGGGGGGGGGATCCTTCTCTCTAATGTGTCAATATTTGATATACACATGCCGATAGCGATCCAGTGGTGAAGGTACGTACTTATGGTGACGTATTGCTCACTGGTTGAGCAACCGTAATTCCACCCAAGCCATCAGCAAGTATGCAGGTTATTTCAATGCAGCACAGTACTGTACAATGTGTTGCAGTGCAGAGCAATATTGGACTGTGACGTTCAACGAGACATGATCATCATACAATACAACAGAATGCAACACAATGCGGTGCAATGAAATAGAGTACAACGAGGCCAAGACATGGTCATTGCCAGCCGTACTGATCTTAAGGAGAAGAGCGGTAGCCGTCTTTGCCCATGCTGAACATTTTGAAATAAATCTACATGGCATCCTTGTGAGAACACTTCCAACACAAAGGCAAGCAGCCACTGGTTTCGACAGTTTTGACATGGATTCCCTCTGACTCCCTAGCAAGTTCATCAAACAGTATTCGTAGGGCTCTTGGGGAAACCCGCTGGTCCAACAGTGTTTACCTCTAATCAAACAGTATTCGTAGGGCTCTTGGGGAAACCCGCTGGTCCAACAGTGTTTACCATTAATCAAACAGTATTCGTAGGGCTCTTGGGGAAACCCGCTGGTCCAACAGTGTTTACCATTAATCAAACAGTATTCGTAGGGCTCTTGGGGAACCCCGCTGGTCCAACAGTGTTTATCTTTAATCAAACAGTATTCGTAGGGCTCTTGGGGAAACCCGCTGGTCCAACAGTGTTTACCTTTAATCAAACAGTATTCGTAGGGCTCTTGGGGAAACCCGCTGGTCCAACAGTGTTTACCTTTAATCGAATTCTACCCAAATCCATCGTTGAAATATGGATTGATTACACATGCATCCAGGCTGCTTGTCTTTCATTGAATCACTGTCTCTGCCACACTTCGGGGATAGGTGAAGGTTCATAACTCGACTTGTAGCGGTGCAGTGACTGAATATCACTATCTTCTCTTTCCTTCAATGGCTATCATTTTGTTGTAAGGAAACTATATGGTAACCCATGCCAAATCTTAAAGATCTGTAGACATCGATACAACTGATCAGTTTGATGTTATTTCATTGATATTCTTGCATTATGTCTCAAGAAATGTGCGGAAACATCGAAAAATGAATGCCTTATTTCGCTCTATATGTTATTGTTGTTTTGGGGTTGGTTTGTTTTTAGCTGACGTTTGAAACAATCATTTTTTCCCCTTCTTTTCCCTGGCAAGGTAGATTAATTTCTCAGTGGTGAAAAGTCCAATACAGAACAAAAACAAACTGATTACTTTGCAATGCAGCAATACGTATTGCATTGACTGATTAATGTGGAGGCATTATATAACTGAAATGTTCACAAGTGCGAAAACGTTCATCAATAGCAGCAACACACATGAGACATATCTACGTACATATCTATTAGATAGACACATACTTAGACTCGTACATCGTACATTGCATTGCATTGCATCAGATTCAATACTTAATGAGTGCTGCAGCTAAGAAGACAGAAAAAAGCAATCAACTTTAAAAAACTAATGCACTACTTGTTGAGCATCTATATTCCAATCAACAACAACAAAAACAAGTTCCTGTCTTCCACCTTTCATTGAAAATGACACCTCTTCCATTTCATGTCTCTGTTTCAGCTAACATAAACATGCCTGGTCTCAAGGCATTGTCCTCTAAATCTGGTGTTTTTAAGTGAAGAAAAAACAACAAACCTCTCCTTCCAAGGACCAACTGTCTGGAATACACTTCCCACCTGTGTCAGACACCCACCTTTACCCTCTTCTTTCAAATCTGCCGTTAAAACAAAAACCTTTTATCAGTCGTAACCCCCCCCCTCCCCTAACCCCCCACCCCTACCCCCAACTTCCCAATCCACCTTCTGAGTGTCTGAGTGGGTTTTTTCCGTGCACACGTGAGTGCCTGGTGGTTGTGTCGCTTGTACGTGCGGCTGTGTTGATGTGGGTGCGTGCGTGCGTGCGTGCGGGTGCTTGTGAGCGTGGTGGTGTGTGTGTGTGTGTGTGTGTGTGTGTGTGTGTGTGTGTGTGTGTGTGTTGGTTATGTAAAGCGCTTAGAGCCCTGATTTTTAGAGAATACGCGCTCTATAGATTAACATTATTATTATTATTACGTTGTGGCAATGCCCAAACCACAGCCTGTGCACTGAATGGTCATAATGGAGATTCTACTATGTTACACTTTGATAAATGTATTGCAATGGTACAGAAAGTGAAAAAAAAAAAATCTTGGATTCGCTTTTGATATGAATCTACTCCAAAACCAACAAATTTGACCTTTCTGACCGCAATAAACAACGAACAAGTTGCTCCCATTGACCTTTCTACCTGGCGATTCGGTGTCGTAAGCAGCATTCGTTTGGAATTAAGCTTATTATCATTTCATCGTGGAAGGAAGAGTTACCGTACTTGCTCGTCATTTACTGTTTACTGTTCCCCGCCTCCTTTAGAATCTCCCTTTTCGGACTACTGTCTACCTATTCACAAAGTTTCGTTTAAATCGGTTCAGCAGTTGGGTTGGTTGGTTGGTTGGTTGGTCGGTTCGATTGTTAGCTTGCTTGCTTGTCCTTTGTAATTTTAAAAGAAGGGAATTGCTATTGATTCCGCAAGACAAGATGGACAAACAGATTACAAGACAAATCACGACGCGTTTTCGACCTCTCAGGTCTTCTTGAGGTAAAACAAACAACATTCAGGACAATGAAAACGAAGAACGAGCAATCACTTATCTTCACACATTCGGCGCAGGATAAGTGTTAAATGAAAACGAGGACTTTTTTCCCTGAGGACTTTTTTCACTGAGGACTTTTTTCCCCTGGGGTCATGACGTTGTCAAGGCTCAGAGTACAAAAGTTTCAGAGAGAGAGAGAGAGAGAGAGAGAGAGAGAGAGCATGGGAGCTAACAATAATAATGATGACACTAATAATCACTATCTTCCGGAATAGCTCAGTTGGTAGAGCGCCGGACTCGTAATCTTGGTGATCCTGGGGTTGCGGGTTCGAACCTCCGCCGGGCGTTTCGGTACAGGGGGATTTTTCCCTCGGAGTTAACATTGGTTCTGACTCCATTTCCCATACAGTCCTTCGAATGAGACTATAAACCGAGGTTCCGTGTGTGAACGCACGCATTACATCTTGCACACACGTAAAATCCCATCACCAACTTCGGAAGAGTAGGCCAGTTTGGCCGTTGGTATGGATGACACGTTACACATAGCATGCACCCTGCTTGAGAAATGGAAAGAATGAAGGAAGTAAGGAAAATGAGTGATCGATATTGAACGATACTGACTGGATGACACGGGAAACGACTGAATGAAGCGCCAGCTGGCAGCTCTTCAGTCGGCACTACCCAGGTAGGCAGCCCGTTGTGTAAACGAGTGTTGATTGTAAAGCGCTTAGAGCTTGGTCTCTAGCCGAGAATAGGCGCTATATAAGTATTCATTATTATTATTATTATTATTATTATTATAATGATAACAACAGTAATAATAGTAATGATGTTGATGATGATGAAAAGACTTAAATAATAAAGAGAGGATTACTACCATTTTTTTGTGATAATAGGACGATAGCAGTTGTAGTATCAATAATGGTTAAACTATGAACTAGGCCTACTAACAGGACGATAGTAGTTGTAGTATTAATAACGGTTAAACTATGAACTAGGCCTACTAAGAGGACGATAGTAGTTGTAGTATTAATAACGTGTTAAACTATGAACTAGGCCTACTAACAGGACGATAGTAGTTGTAGTATTAATAACGGTTAAACTATGAACTAGGCCTACTAAGAGGACGATAGTAGTTGTAGTATTAATAACGGTTAAACTATGAACTAGGCCTACTAATAGGACGATAGTAGTTGTAGTATTAATAACGGTTAAACTATGAACTAGGCCTACTAATAGGACGATAGTAGTTGTAGTATTAATAACGGTTAAACTATGAACTAGGCCTACTAATAGGACGATAGTAGTTGTAGTATTAATAACGGTTAAACTATGAACTAGGCCTACTAATAGGACGATAGTAGTTGTAGTATTAATAACGGTTAAACTATGAACTAGGCCTACTAATAGGACGATAGTAGTTGTAGTATTAATAACGGTTAAACTATGAACTAGGCCTACTAATAGGACGATAGTAGTTGTAGTATTAATAACGGTTAAACTATGAACTAGGCCTACTAATAGGACGATAGTAGTTGTAGCATTAATAACGGTTAACCTATGAACTAGGCCTACTAATAGGACGATAGTAGTTGTAGTATTAATAACGGTTAACCTATGAACTAGGCCTACTAATAGGGACGATAGTAGTTGTAGTATTAATAACGGTTAACCTATGAACTAGGCCTACTAATAGGACGATAGTAGTTGTAGTATTAATAACGGTTAACCTATGAACTAGGCCTACTAATAGGACGATAGTAGTTGTAGTATTAATAACGGTTAACCTATGAACTAGGCCTACTAATAGGATGATAGTAGTTGTAGTATTAATAACGGTTAAACTATGAACTAGGCCTACTAATAGGACGATAGTAGTTGTAGTATTAATAACGGTCAAACTATGAACTAGGCCTACTAATAGGACGATAGTAGTTGTAGTATTAATAACGGTCAAACTATGAACTAGGCCTAACTAATAGGACGATAGTAGTTGTAGTATTAATAACGGTCAAACTATGAACTAGGCCTACTAATAGGACGATAGTAGTTGTAGTATTAATAACGGTCAAACTATGAACTAGGCCTACTAATAGGACGATAGTAGTTGTAGTAATCAATAACAGTTAAACTATGAACTAGGCCTACTTTGTCATTTTGGCGAAAGGCCGACACACAAAGAAACCGACCCAGGTAAAAAGAGATCGTCTCCTGGCGGCGGTCGGAGCATACTGTGGATGTAGGTCAGTTCGTGGAATAAACCAGCGGAAGACGTCAGCCAAAGACCGTGTGCTGACTGTTCCTTTTTGTTGTTATACCACGTGACGACAGCCTGTCACAGATGCTGTCTGACCTCATTGTCTCTGTCATAGGCCCACAGCCCTTACCCACCACAGTAACTTTCCCAGCGGAAGAATACCACGGGTTATTTTAGGAGGAGGGGGTGGGGGGTGGGTAAGGGGCTGATAACTCTCTCAGAGAACGGGGTCTCCTCTTGCGCCTTTGTCGTCATCGTTATATAAAAGCTGCACACTTCTGGAGACAAGGCGAGGGACAATGCTCCCCGTTCTTATCGCTACACAACGACCCAACTGCCCGCACTGACGACGCGACAACGGCACACGCACGACTCTTCAACAACGGCGCACTTTTGTGGACCATCACAATCTCCGGTTATCAGACCGGCACACACGTCGACTGTCTCCACTGAGGGGGCGAGAGCCATTGAAAATTCAAATCACCGGTAACTACTTTTTCTTTTGTTTGATGACATGGATAACCCTTATCTGCCACACACTGCGTACCGCGATAGGGGAGATAACTGATGCGGTGGTAGTGGCTCGCTGAAGGAAGTCTGTCGCCTCGTCGTCCACTTACTTTGAGGTCTGCCTTGGCGTCCACACGCTCTGACAGGGACACCGCTGGCCGGTATGTCGTGGGGTTCCGAGCTGGTGTTTCAGACTTAGCTCTCTTCTGCTCCTGCTTCGTAAAGAAAGGCCGACAGCTAGGCCCTGTGTGCAGCTTTTCTCAAGTCACGTCTCCCATGAATAGGCACCACCCCATGACACACGTTTAAAATTGTTATGCCGGTATTTTCCCGCCAGTGAGGTTTGGTTTCACTGAAGTCAAACGTCTTGACTGAAGTTTTCGGAGTGTTGATGAATCAGAGAACCCATTAACATCTAGAACATTTTGTTAGGGATGAGGAGGCTTCTAAAAACTTTTGTCTCATAATACCATCGATAGTGTTTTGTTTTTTGTTTTTTTGTTTAATTTTTGTTTTTCTTTTGTAATGCTGAGCTTTCTTGTATAGCTTTTTGTTAATGTGCTTCGTCTCATCGCTTTAATACTGTGTCAGTGACTGTTTTCCCTGTGGTCATGACGTTTGTCAAGGCTTAGAGAACAAACGTTTCATCGAAAGGGGAGAGAGAGAGAGAGAGAGAGAGAGAGAGAGAGAGAGAGAGAGGAAAAGAAGAAGAAGAAGAAGAAGAAATAACAATAAACACACCAAAAAAATAGCAAACACAAACAAACGAACAAAACAGAGAAAACCTAAATCTTAACCACTACGCGCATTAAAACAAACACCAAAGAACGCGCACCCCTACATCGATCCGAACCTACAGCATCAACCAACCATCCAACTGTTCTACAGGACAGCCAGGGGAGAGAGCACCACGCCGACACAGATCACCACCACCACCAGCACCAACAGCAGCAGCAGCAGCAGCAGCAGCAACAACAACAACAGCAGCAGCAGCATCATACCAGCCAGCCGACAGCATGAAGTTTGACGAGCTAACCTCTCAGCTGGGCGAGTTCGGGCGGTACCAGAAGAGGGTGTTCTTCCTTCTCAGCCCCGCCGCCATGACCTGTGGAATCCAGGTCATGATCTCTGTCTTCAACATGGGAGTGCCTTTCCACAGGTGAGCCCACGCCAGCTGTTTGGCTCTTCTCCTGTGTCTGTTGCTGTTCGGTAGTGGTGGTGGTGGTGTTCCTGCCGACGTTGTTGTTGTCGTCACTGCTGTTGTTATTGTGGTTGTTGTTTCTGATTTTGTTTGTTTGTTTGTGCCGACGTTGTTGTTGTCGTCACTGCTGTTGTTATTGTGGTTTGTTGTTTCTGATTTTGTTTGTTTGTTTGTTTTCTTTTTCGCCTGCGTTCATTTTACTTTTCTTAACTGTTGTCTATGTCGATGTTTTTATTTGTTTGGTTGTTTGTTTGGTTGGTTGGGTTGGTTGGTTGGTTGGCTGTTGTTGTTGTTGTTGTTGTTGTTGTTGTCTCCTCAACTTGATCTTTTGATGAAGACGAGGAAGAGGAGGAGGAGAGGAGGAGGAGGACTATGTTGTTGATGACATGGATAATGAGGGCGACGTTGTTGATGTTGCGGCATTCTGAAGATGATGATTTTTTTTTTAACCCTCCTCTTGACGATGAATATTTTAATGTGTGACAATTCGGTTTATCTGCTTTTGTCGTTCATTGCGATTCACGTCACGTTTCTTCTTTCCTCCTTCTGCTCTTCTTCATCTTCGTTTTGCTCGTCTTCTTTTTATTCCCGTCTTCCAGCTCCTCCTCTCATTTGGTTTTGTTTTGTATCCTGTTTTTCCCTTGTTTTTGTTTATCAATGTATGATTAGTCTTCGTTCTTATTCTTCTCCGTGTGTGTGTCTTTATTTCATTCGAATGTTCTAGATAGATAGACAGACAGACAGATAAATAGATCGATAGATAGACTGATAGACCTTGATATATAGTGTCAAAGTGATCATGATTCATAGGAACGATCAATGACTGTCATAATGGTGCACTCGGGGGGGGGGGGGGGGAGTGGTAAGGGCAGGGGAATGAAGGAGAGAGAGATGCTCAGTCACTACTAAACCATTGTCAGAAGAGGCAGACTCAAAGCTGACAGCAGACATTAATTTAAAGCAAAAAGATATAAGGGGGAGGGGGGGGGGTTGGAGAATGGGGTGCAAGGAGAAAAAATTCGGTATTTCATCACAAACAAACGCGTTCTAATTATGAAATCAATGGATTTGAAATTACCTTCAATTTTAAGCTAATATTGAATAGTTACACACGCATATGAAATAGTTTACTGCCGACATTTAAATCACTTCTCCGAAGTGTACCGCCACTTTCTGTTCCCCAACAACTGCTCTACAAAAGTGTTCTTGAGTGAAATGAGTATTGAGGGCAAAGAAATATGTTACGTATTCTTTCCGGTTTCCGCTTCATTTTTATCAGGGAGGTGTCACTACGTTCAGAATAGTCCATATACGCGGCATCGATGCTGCTAAGTTATAAGGCCGCAGGGTTCAAAGGTGAGAAGTAAATAAATTGCTGAACTTGTCAATAAATAGATAAGTACGAAAAGGTTTAGGATGGAGTGGAGAGGGGAATTGAAGAGAAAGCAGAAGGTGTGTGTTATTGTGGAGACTTAGAAGATGTCTAAACTGTACGCTGACCCAATGCCCATCTCAGAATAAAACTGCAATCCAGTATCTTCTGCCATCGTCTGTACTAAAAGTTGTAAATGCATCGAAGTTTTACATCCACGCTCACCAGGAATTACACGGCCAAAAGCAATGACCATCCCAGGGGATTAGGAGAGATGATATATCTAACATCACACTGATGCCACCAGAACGACAACACTTGAAAATGGACAAACAAAATTACCCATTATTTCCATGTTGAAGGCAGAGAGATTCGAAGTCTCAACATTCAAACTGCACTGACATTGAGCAGCCGATATCCATCGTCTTTTAAGCTCCGCCATAGCCTTAAAGGAACACCAAGTGATAAGACGAAGGGCCCATAAACGTGAATTGCACGCACAAACATTTAGCATTTTCCTCCCGGTGAAGTCAGTATATTATTAGGAAATCAATTTTATTTTTCCACAGCAAAATCTCCGCCATCTTGCCACTTTCGAATGCGTTTTTTGGAGCAAGACCCCTGAATATGCTGTCACAGACATTGCTGTCCAACGAGACGCCATAATGTAATGCTTTTAACCAACAAAGTAAAATTGCAGTTAAGACAGGGATTATTTTTTCTTTTTTTTTTTTTTTTTTTTTTTTGCCTTCTTTACCCACAATGGTTTAATGGATATCGTAAAACGATGCTGGGATGGTTAGTGACTGTGAAAAACACAAGACTTCTTGAGGAAAAGTTGACGACTCCCCAGGGAGTCCCGCGCACTTGTCGACAGGATATCACTGCACTCTTCATTTTTTATTAGCCTCTTCGACAACTGTCTATCTACCTCTGAATGTTACAGCAACTCTTCGTCTGTACATGTGGGATCCAGTTGTACGGAGCAGTGTCGCGTTCCGTTAGAATTTGACGATGCGTGGCGAACGTGTGGAGTGGGCGCACCTCTCTGATGTTATCCGTGGAGGTTAAGCCTTCTGTTGGCACGTCTCTGTCAGAGCTGTGATAGCAATGCCAGAGCACCTGGTAATATGGCGGGTTCCATTAACAGTCGTTGTGCGACTATTACACTTTATCTTTATACACACTTCCAATCAAATTAGTTCGGTAACTGCGACCATGACTTCTGTATTCCATATGTGGCGGTAGGGACCACGCTGCCTTGCGATCTTCTTTACAATTGCTAGACCACGAGCAGAACGTTTGACACAAAGACAATGGAGAGGTGCAGCTGATGACCAAGATGTGTTAGAGTGGTCCAGGTAAAATCAACTCAAATCATGTTGCTAACAGCCCAGCCGACCGCGAGGGTCCATGTCAGGGTTTGGCGTCAGGTCACTAAGACAGGTGCCCCTGTCCTATCAACCAGTGGCGGTGCAATGACCTGGCTGAGTTCACTGCCCCTTATCTTTGACGTCCACAGCTGGCTTTGATCTGACCGCAGCGGGAATGCGGACTGACCTGAGCAAGAGAAAGAGCAGTTAGTGAGCAGCTACTGTCCTGGCAGCAGCAGCAATAGCACTGATGGTAATGATAGTTAAGGCAAGCAAAGATGTTCCTCAGTATTCAATAATGATAAATCAAATTCATTTTTATAAGGGCAATAGTGTTGACAGCACAAGTAATAATAGTACGCAAGTCAAATATTCTTTATTGTTTGATACTGAGCAATGTATATTGTATTAATAGCAGCAGCAACTGCTCTCTCCGTAACAATACAGTTAATCCAAGCACACTTTATTATCTGATAATATGGAATAGCAATCATGGTAATAGTAGCAGCACCAAATCTTTGGTTGTAGTAGTATAAGCAGCAGCAGCAGCAACAGTAGTAGTAGTAGTAGTAGTAGTAGTAGTAGTAGTATAAAAAGAACTAATAGAAGTAGCAGCAGCAGCAGAAACGCAGCAGGAGCAAAGGTAGTAGTAGTGGTTGTGGTGATGGTGGTAGTGGTAGCAGTAGTTCTTGTTGTAGTAGATGTGGTCGTCGTCGTCGTCGTCGTAGTAGTAGTAGTAGAGTAGTAGTAGTAGTAGCAGCGGCAGTAGCGTCAGAAGTAATTGGTAATTCTGTAGAAGTAGGCCTACTAGTGGTGATGGTGGTAGGGGTAGTAGAAGTACGAGTAGTAGTAGTAATAGTAGTAGTAGTTATTGTTGTGGTGGTGGTGGTAGTGGTTGCTCTTGTTCTTGTTGTTCTTGTTGTTGTCGAAGCAGTAGTAAAAGTACTACCATAGTAGTCGAAATAGTAGTGCTAACAGTAGAATCGGGAAAAAAAAATCAAATCAAGTTGAACTTTCATTTCGGCAGTAGCAGCAGCTGAGCAAGCATATAAAGAACACAAAAGCAGACAGGAGGGAGGGGGGGGGGGGGAGGGGGGACGGGGAGGGGGGGTAACAGACGAATGTTTGGTGGCAGAAAGGTGTTGGCAGGGGAATGGGGGTGGAGGGGTGAGGTGTAAAGGAGGAGGAACAATAGGAAGGAAAGAGAGAGAGAGAGAGAGAGAGAGAGAGAGGAGAGAGAGAGAGAGAGAGATGAGAGGAGAGAGAGAGAGAGGAGGAAGGAGTAGGAAGTGCAGAAACGGTTCAGGAGAACGAACAAATCAGCGTTGGTTTTAACTTTTTCACCCCGAACTCGAAACATTCGCACATTCTTTTCCACTAGTCGTCCAAAAATGGAGGGTGAGGGAGGTGGTGAGGGACACAGGGATATGGGTGGGAGGTTGGGGGTGAGGGGGTGAGGATGATGGTGGTGGCGGTGCAGATTCATTGTGGCTGTGACTCTGAAGGACGACGATGTTGTGGTGGTCACTTGGAAGCTTCACCAACACACATGCTTTGCCTGCCGTCTGACCCTCAAAAACGCTCCGGCTCTAATGACCTGATTCTGGGGTGAACTGGGGTCGGTATCACTGACCCAGCACTTGAACAGACCGGCCTACTTTGTGCGCTTTACTCTCGCACATATCTATGTGTATACATGTCCGCACCCGCGTTTGCGCGCGTGCACCTTCACACACACACACACGCTACCCTCATTCGCGCGCCACGCGGGTGGCGCGCACAGACGCACGCACGGCACGGCACGCACACACACAACACACACACACACACACACACACACACATCCCACACACACACACGCAATGCTCGACGCACGCACGCACCACGCACGCACGCACGTCTCGCACACACACACACACACACACACACACACACACACACACACACGCTACAGCTACTACTACATTACTACTAATCATCATCACATCATCATCACATCATCATTCATCATAATAGATGATAATTATAATAATAACAATCATAATGAATAAGGTAAATGCAATGATGAGGAAGGAGGATAATCATGATAATAATTATAAAATGGTGATGACGATGGTATAAATCTTATAATAATAATAATAATACTTACAAAGATTAAATTGTAGTCAGAGTAGTAATAACAACGAACACTTATAGATGGAAAGCGGAAGAAAGAGTTAGAGGAAAGTTAACGATAAATCTAGTGAATATGAGCAATAGCAATAATGATGATAATGGTGTTGACATAACAACAACAACAAGGACTATATGGCAATGATGATGACATAAAGAAGCAAGAGAGGACGAGGGAGGAAGAGGGGAGGAAAAAAAAGAGAATAAGAAGAAGGAGGATACAGATAAATGGGAAAGTGAGTACGATACATTTTAACATCAGACCAATCGCTACAATAAACATCATAAAATCGACATCAAAAAATGATGATGATGATGATGATGATAATTGAATGATGAGATGTATGAAATGGAAAAGATAGTAAGTTGAAATCTAAAAGATATACTTGTTGAAGTTTGATAATGCCAGCATTAGTATATTTGAATTATCATAGCGGTGAATATCGATAATATGATGGTAATAATAGTAATAATAACAATAATAATAATAATAGATGATAACAATAATAATGATAATAAAATATCGATAAAATGAAAACACAATGATAGTAAACCTCTTATAATGGTTAATAATGATGATGATGATGATGATTGATGATGATGATTGATGGTACAATATACAATGATGGATAATGATAATCTACATAAATAATCAAATCAGAACAATAATGAAATAAGAATAATTTAGATACTACTACTGCTGCTGCAGGCTGCTGCGCTGATGATGATGATGATGATGATGAGTTGAATGATAATATGATCATTGTACGATAATTATGAAAGTGATGGTGAGAAGAAGAAGAAGAAGAAGAAGAAGAAGAACAACAACAAACAACAACAACAACAACAACAACAACAAAACAACAACAACAACAAAAGCGACAACAAAAAAAGAAATAGTAGTTATGATGATGATGAATGATGATGATGAAATGAAGATGATGATGATGAAGAAAGTGATCATGATAAAAGTTTTCTAACAGTACTCTGGAACTAATGCAGAAAAAGGGGACCACAAACACCGCGCACACACGAGCGCACAGCACGAGCATGCAGGCACGCACAGAAAGAGACAGTCAGACAGATAAAGCAGCAAAACAGACAGACGACAGACAGACAGACAGAACAGATAAGTAGCAAACAGCCAGACAGACAGGATAAGCAGCAAACATACAGACAAACAGATAACAGCAAACGTGACATATAAAGTACAAACAGACAGACAGACAGATAAGTAGCAAACAGACGCAGACAGACAGACAGACAGACAGACAACAGATAAGCAGTAAAACAGACAGATAAGCCTTCATATAGTTTCGAAATACCGGTATCTGACCAGGGTTAATATGTTAGTGAGTTTCCTCCCCTTGGAGACTATAGCTTTGCTGAACGCTCATTTTCAGAAGCATAGATATTCCCCATGGTCACCCACTCAGCACATACTGTTAGTTAAGGGCGGAATTTATCTACCACAGCAAGATATGAATGCTTATCTCACCCCCTATTTCTCAATCTAAGACAAAAGAGCAAGTTTGTTTATAATTGGAATATTTCTTGCAGTCTTGGCAACAGACCCAATTGCTCTGTAAATTGCTGGAATGGTGCTCGTTACTTATCCTTAGGAATGTTAATAGTTTAATTGTAGAGAGAGAGAGAGAGAGAGAGAGAGAGAGAGATGACAAGACAAAATTCGTATATCATTTACAGGATAATAGGTAAGCACAGACGCGGTTTTTTTTATTACATCCAGTCCTCGCCCTGAGTAGGGACTACAATCATGCAGTGAAATGAAATAATGTAAGAAAACAAACAAGCAAGCAAAGCGGTCATGCAATCATTCAGGAACATCAAATTAAAAAATCGAAGAGAAATAAAAAAAAAAAACAAGAATAAAATAAACAAACAAATAGAAATAAAAA
>JAMYXO010007463.1:0-12094 GCA_033310375.1 Conus canariensis
CAGTCCCCCCCGGGCTCTGGGCCACCAAGAGCCTGCCCTCGCTTGTTCAGCATCCTTTCATCGCACCTAGTTAACCCGGATTTCGCACACCTTTCGGCTGCGGCGGACAGCGCACCCAAAGCCACTTTCAACGCTTGTTGGTTTCCGAAGGGGCCCGGCTGGCGCGGACCTCTCTCTCCCCGACGCTTAAGGCAGCCCTGCGTGCATCCCGGGCCAGGTCCAGTCGCTTTTTGGGACTACTGGGCTGACGTCAAAAAGCCAAGCGTTAGGAACGCAAGCAGGCGTGTCCTTTGCCCCCCAGGCCACCGCCCCCCGCCCGTAGACCCCCACTTCGTTCCTTCCCCAGGCCAAAACCCTATCCCAACAATCGCCTTCCCCCCGCCCCGCACGGCCCGCCAAGCCCCCTAATCTTTCCCCCAAAGGGCCTAAGCCAAAACCCCATCACCAAAATTTCGGTGGGCCAACAGTCACGCTCCCGGAGCTGTGGGGAGCGCCCGAGGGGGATTAGATCAGGTACCCCCCCCTCCCCTTCCCCCACCCACCAGCCCAACCCCCGCCCCCCCGGCGGGCAGCCTCTCCCGGGCTGCCCACCAGGGAGAGATAGCCTCACCCCCATAGGGGGGTCTTCTTTTCGCCTTCCCTTGGGGCCCACGGGGTCCCCCCCCCCACATCTCCCCTCCCTCCCCCCAACGAAACCTCCCCCGCCAAAGCAGAAGCCTTCGCCCCCGGGAAATCCAAGACCTCCCAAAGAGGGGGCCATCTGGAACCCCCCCCAAACCCCCCGGGTCTACTCTTTGTGATCCCCAAAACCTCGGGGGATGGAGGCCCCTTCAGACTTTGCCCTCAACAAGTTTCCTCCCCACCAAATTCAAGATGGAGAACCCCCCCCCGATCCGAGACTCCATCCATCATCGCGAAGGGCCCCATCCGAACCCTGAAGAGCCTATTTTTCAGTCCTATCACCCGGCCCCAGACATTTCCTACGGTTTCTGGCAGCCCCCGGGAACCCCTGCACCATAGGGGGACCCATCCCGCCTTCACGGGCACCCCACCCCTGGGCCCAAACCCTGTCCTCCCCCCCAGGAATATGGGGGGCCCTGTCCCCCCCTCTTTCCCCCGCGGCGGGCCCCAAACCCCAAACTTAAAGGGGGAGTTCCGCGCGTTTGTCACGGGACCTCCGACCGCTGGGACCAGGCATCCCTCGGACACTGGTTCATTTCGGCGACGGGAGGAGCGGCTCACTCCAGCCACTCTCTCCACCGGGGTCCCCTTTCTCCCCCCCCAACCCAACCCAACCACTGGAACTTTATACAGAACCCTCCAACTTGGGCGGGGGGACCCCACGTGGAGGACAGTCACCCCTCGGGGGTGGGAGCTGGAAGCGGTCGGCTAGCCCCCCCAACTCCAGCCAAGGGTCCGCACCGACTTGTTCTCCCCTTTTTACGACAATAGGGGAAAGTTTGGGCAGGGTCAACAAAGGGGGAAGGCCCCCTCCATAGGCCCCCTCCCTAGAACAGAGGCCCCCCTTCGCTGGTGTCGCGCAACCTTTGGGGTTTGTGCCCCATGACGCCCTGTTTTCCACCAGCTTCAACCATAAACCCTGCCCCGTACGTCTCTCCCTTCCAATCCCCGGGCGGATGCAGTCGACGCACTATCCCTCCCCCGGGGGGGGCCTACGGGCTATGCCTTTCCCCCCCTTCCCCCCATCCTACAAAAGGGTGTCAGGAAGGCAAGGCTGGAAAGCCCCAGGCTGATCCTCGTAACCCATGGTGGCCGCCCCGGGCTTGGGTTCCCCCGGACCCCAAGCCCCCCCACGTTCCCCCCCTCCGGCCAGCCCCCGCTGGGAATGCTGAGACAACCCCGGTCAGGTCTTCCTCACTCCAAACCAAGAGCTTTGCCTACACGCGGGCTTTTAGCCCGCCCAACTGCAACGCGAACATCTGCACTACCCCCCACTCGGAGAACCCCAGTCCCGTCCTAACACACTAGCCGGGGGAGGGGGCCCCTCAGGGATTACGGGGGCTTCGCCTCGGATCCGCAGAGCCAGCCCGAAACCCTCTAAAAAACACCGTTTGGGGGAGATGGAAAACCTGGGCTCAAAACTCTGTTCCCCCTTTCTGCCCCCCCAACATCCAAATAGGAAATTTTTCCCCTCCCACCCATCCTCTTCCCTTTAAACGTCGGCCGGGTCCATTCGGGGGCTAAGATCAGCTATCTGCACTCCATTCGTAACTGGGGGGCCCCTTTTTTTGACAATGACTTTCCCTCAAGAGGGGTCTAGAGGAGTTGCTTAAAGGGAAGCCAGTCCCCAGGCGCATTCCCCCGGGGACCTTTTTACGGTCCCGATGCCCCCGAAAAACCCCTTTTAACCCATTGCTTCTATTTTTTGACCTCCCTCCTTTAAGACCACCTTTTCTCCTCGCCCTGGCCTCGGCCAAAACGAAGTGAATTCACGCCTCAGCGGTGACCCCACAGATATCGCCTTCCACGGGGACGGCCAGTCTCTTCAAGTTCCTTCCGGGTTCTGACATCAAAAGGGGAGAAAAAAAATAACATGGACCTTTGCCCCCCGGTTCTCAGTACTACGGGAAACGCACACGCCCCAGGCGCCCTCCCAAGACACTCCTTATCTCCCTCAACCCCCAAAAATTTTATAGAGATAATGGCGGGAATTCTCCAGGGGCTCCCCCAAGACGGGGGAATTACCTCGTCAGGCGTAAAAGGATCTCCCTGTCCTATCACCCACCCCCACAGGTCAGCATCCCCCACTTCCACGCGTTCCAGACTCTGTCCCCGTGCCCACCTGCTGGGCACCCTACGGCGTTGGGGAAAAATCCCTTTCAAATTTTTTACCTAGGGTATCCGCAGCCCAAGCGAGGGGCTAAGGGGATTTCCTTTGTGGCGGCCAAAGCAGCCCTTATCGGTCAACCCAAGAAAAACTAGGGCGCTCGCCCTCCTCCGATTTTCCCTTTTAAATTCTGCTTGGTCTGACATGGTAAAATATATGACCCAAAAAGGGGAGTTTGTGTTTTTTACTCCCTGTTTGGTAGTATACTTACCATGCAGACTCTAATTTCCCCCCCTACCTTCCCCCCTGGCGCCAAGGTTCCGGGGCACCAACACCACCCCCGCGAATGACTTAAGGAAGTTGCACTGGGTTTCCGGGGCCGGAAGTGGGGGTGACATCACGGAAAGCTTATACTGCATTTGGCCCCGGAAAAAAATTCGGGGCCCGACAGAGCTGGCTAACGCCGTTGAATGCTTGGTCTGACATGGAATATACTAGCCAAACCGGGAGTATAACAAAACTCCCCAAAAATTTTGAAGGAAACTTGAGGGAAAGCAGAATATGGCCAAGGAGAACTTGGGAAAGTTGGGTGCAGACCAGATGAAGTGGCAAGTCCCCGGATCTGTTTGACCCTTTAGAAGATTGTGCCTCCCAGGTGGGCCCTCAAGTTGGCTTTTTTTTTTCTTTCACATCAAAAGCACTGGAAATGTTACTTTTAAAAGACTAAATTTGAATCCCCATTGAAAAGCTCAAAAACCACCAGAGGGGGAACATAGTCCCGTGATAGGTTTCAAAAGGAGGCCAAATCTAGAGGAAAAATTGTTCTTGTTTATTTCGGGTTTGGCAATAATGGTTGTTTTTTTAGTCAGTATTAAAAAATGAAAGTTGCTGTTAGAAAAACCCCGTGATAGGTCCTTGCTGGCAAGTATATAATAGCTTGCTTTTGAAAATGGGCTTTTTGAACATCAGTTTTGACCTGGACATCATCATTTTATACCCTCTTGTGGCAAGTCCCATGACTCTGAAAGCCCGTGTGAATTTTCCCCCTCTTGAGGACACTCACGGGGACGACCCTTGATACTGAATAGTGTATAACTCCTTTCTAGTGGCTGGTCCTTGTCTTTTAAACTGAAGACATTGTGGAAACATCCCCCGTTGTAGCATTCACTTTTCTGTGACAGATCCTGTGATTTGAGATTTGGTGAATATTCCCAGCAAGGGGTATAATCACACATCCATTTCCCCGATCAAAACAAAACCGTTGTGTGTCTTGGGGACCACACAACACCCAGGAAAAGTTTTTGGGAAACCCCAATACACGGGACACCGCCTTTTGGGGACTTTACATTTTAAACATGGCACTATGATATGAAGACTTACAAGAACTTCCCTTTCATAAATTTTTAAATCACTTTCTGTGACAGCCCAATATATTGAAATTTTTTTAAAAAAATTTTTTATGTAAAATTAAATATAAACTCTGAACCTAACTGAAAACATTTCAGTGAACATTACTCTTTTCAGGTCAGAGCCGAATTAAGACCTTGTAAACATTGCCATCTTGTGCCAAAAGCTGACACCACACTACTTTCTTTACCTTGATACTTTCCCAGTTGGTCTTTTTTGTAGTTTTTTGGGCAGTCTTCGTGTGCCCGGGCTGATCACTTTCTTGGTCCAGAAACAGGTTTTTGTCTCTTTTCTCCTGGGTTGATGGGGGTACTAGTCCCTTTTCCCCCCTTTCTTTCTTCTCTTGCTGAAATTAGATCTCCCGATTCCTTCCCCCCCCAAAAACCCCTTCTCTTTTTTCCTATTGAAAATTTTTCTATATTTTTTTTTTAGCGGTTTTTGGGTTTCCCGTCTCCATTCTTGAAAGACTGTAGGGATTTTTTTCTTTTCGGGTTTTAAAGTGTTTCTTTTTTAATTTGTTTCGGGAATGCAATAGACATGCTTTTATTTTTCAGTTTTTTCCCTTTTGGGGCTGTATATAAAGGGGAAGTGGGGGGGGTTTTTCTTTTATTCAGTTTATCTTTTTCTTGCATAGAAAAAAGGTTTTTCTTTGTCATTTTTTTTAAAAACTTTTTAATGTTGATGTTTATTCATGCAACTTGACATTTTTCCCGTTTTTCTGATTGAAGCATTTTGCCCGTATTAATTTTTTTTAAAATTTTGCTTTTTTTTCTTCTGTTACAGTCCCACGCTTGTCTGTGGGCCCTCTTTTTTTAGTCGGGGGGATAGTTTTTTCCCCGTTCCAAATTTTTGGTTGGTGGTGTTTTTGGGTTAAAATTTTTTGGGGGAAACATGTATTGTTCCCTTTTTTTACAGTGTAGCGAAAATCGGGAAAACAAAGGAGCTGAAAAAAAAATTTCGGGTAAGAAAACATTCCTGTATAGAAGAAAATAACTTTCTTTTTGGGTTTACCCCGCAGTGTGTATAACTGTGGTTTTAGAAAATTTGTTGCTTTAATAAAGTGAAATCTAAATGGTTTTGGCCCCAGGCGTTTTTTTAAAAATTTGTCACAGTTTTTTGAATTTTGGGAAACCAAAAAAAGTCACATTCACCTGTATTCACCCTTTTCCTTTTCCGAGCTGTTTTGTGGGCTCGGGGGCCCGCAACTGTGGGGGGCCCCCCCCATTTATGAGAACCAGTTTACATTTTAAAAGCGAGAGAAAAGCAGAATTCAGTCAAACCTGTGCATTCTGACATCCAGTTTTGGGGTCTGTTCATATCTTTAAATTAAATCTCTTCACACTTTATGTGTTTTTTGTTTTTTTGTCTTTTGTGCGATATCAGAATGTAGACGGGAACTCACCTGAATCTGAGAAAGCTGTTCAACTTTTTCCAAGGAACTTGCCATGAAAGGACAGGTGAGCTCAAGGAAAAACTTATGGATTTTCAAAAAAATGCTGTAGTATTTTTTATCCTCTTTTGATATTTGGGTAATGGTTGAGGGGCTTCTGTACATATATCGTGATGTATTGCGTCGGTGTGTGTGTGTGTATTGAGCAGAATCTAAAACACATCCAAAATAATACAAACTCTAGACAGTGATGCTGTTAGTATTTTTTAAAATAAGACATTAGACATTTATTAGTCCAGCACAAGTGGGTGTCAAAGCTATTTAGGTAAAACACAATGTTAATGTCAAAATAAAATCGGTTTTTAAATTTCATTGAGAAAAATCACTTGTACCCTGAATTAATAGTAAATCAGTCTTGGGTAAATAAAAGAAGGCGCACGAAAGTATTTTTTGAGGACAACCCGGGGAGGAGAAGAGAGAGAGAGAAGGGGAGGGGGGGAAGAGAGAAGAGAGAGAGAGAGAGAGAGAGAAAAATTTTTGAGTACCACTTTGTAACCGGGTGATAAGTTATTTCATCTTGAGAAAATCAAATCCTGTGTGGGAGGGAATGTTTGGGGGATAAAAAACACTCACACGGGGACTTTATTCTCACCGTTTTTCACATTTTTTTGCTTTTAACAGTTGGTTTCTCCGTTTTTTTGACTTCCACATTGATAGAGCTTGTTCTTTACGTTTGAAAAAAAAAAAAGACAGATTTTGAGTGTTTTTTTGACTGCTTGTTGGGGCTGGTCTGAAGGCTCCAGTCAAAGCAGAGGACAGAAATCTGCTGTCTGCACCAGGATCCGCCTGAAATTTTCCCCTTTCTTTTGCGCGCCAGAGAGGCTTCAACATGTTCCCATCCTGCATCCAGGTCATCTGAAACATGACGGCGTTGGTTATGAAGATGGAGAAAGTTTTTTTTTTAGTGGGGGGGTTTGCTTTTTATAGCAATGCAGAGGAAAAGCACTGTTGGTATTTTTTAGGTCCATGTATCCAGGGTTTGGGGTTGGAGTCTGCATGTCCTTTCTATGTATGGAATTTTTTGATTAATTAAATTTTGGTTTTTGCTGTTTTCCTGAAAAACTCCTTTAAAGGGAACTTAAACCGAGGTTCTGTGTGATGCCTGCGTCTTGTACATACGTAAAATCCCTTTGCCAACTTTTGGAAGGGAGGCCATTTACCCATTTGTATGGATTCGGGTATAACATAACATCCTCAAAAAAAATTGGAAAAATGAGAAAATATAATGGTAGTAACTTAGAAATGAAAAGAGCATGGCTGAAGATCATCTTTAACCTGGACACTTGATGGTTATGCTACATTCTGCAGACGACCTGTTATTTTTGAGAAAATATGAACCACATCACATTCAGTTGTTTGTTAGATTGATCAAAGATCAGTGGGTCTGATGATTCTCTGTTCACCTAATTATCTGGGGGATTTCAAAAAAACTTTAATAGAAAACGCAAAAAGAGAAAAAAAGGGACAAAAAACAAAGTTGAGGGATGATTGAGGGAGGTGAGGATGGAGAGGGTGGGGAAGAAGAGTGTCGAGGGAAACTGGGGAGTGAGGCCCCTTTTCTTTAGCTAGCAATGCAAGATATCAGCAAACTTTTTTGCCAGGACAGGCACCCCCATTTTTTTCCCTGGTTGAAGGCAAAGTAATGTCAACTCTGAGTTGTCATATAAATTTAGGAGAGGCTGAAAAAAGTTACACCGCGCAAGTTTTCTGGTACAGTTAACCCAAGGGGATGATGAAAACTCAGGTTCGTTTTGCACCGGGTAATACCAAGAAAATGAAAGTTTTAAAAATGTTTGCGGGAAAAGGGGGAAGGGATGGTTGGGATGGGGGGGACTCCCCCCACTGCCCCACCTCCCCCCGAAATCAGAGATATATGGTTTTCCTTAAGAGGCCCTGGGGACGTAACATCCTTGTGATAAAAGGAGGGGGGCAGATCAATCATCAGGTGTCATTGTTTATGGTGCCCTTTTTCCCCACAGGAAGCATCATTATCCCTCTAAATCAACCATGCTTCGACCTTCTTTAAGTGTAGAGCTTGTTTTGAAGTCCATGAAAGGGATCTGCTTTTTTTTATCGTTTTTTTAATAAAGGGGGTGAAGGAAACACCCAAAAGCGGACAGAGCTTTCTTTAACTGGTCACATTATCCAGGCGGTAAAGACTTTTACTTTTTCAGTTGCTTGCAAATGTGCACCTTTCTTTTCCTGTAAGTGGATGTAAAGATCCTGATTCAGCAGGGAAAAACCTGTTTTCTTGTGAAAATTGTTTATTGCCTGGCTGCGACTTAAGCTTTCCCGACATAACTGCTAGATATCCCTCGGGGTTTTTGCACAAATGGGGGGAAAAACAAAAATTGTACTTTGGGCACTGGATTTGTGGTAAAAACTTTTTGTTTCAGTGAGGGTTTTTGCAGGGGGTTCCCCCGGGGGGGTGGATCCAAACTGCTCACCGGGAAAACGCTGAAATGACTTAGCAGCGTGCTCTGGTGGGTTTTCCTTATTAAATAAAATTAATTGGACTGCTCTCTAGGTCTGCATTGGGACATCCAGGGAGCACTGTTTATTGGTGAAATTTAAATGGTGGGCACAGAATAACACCACTGAGAGAGCATGGAAAGATGAGATGACAAACATAAAGAAGGACCCCAAAATTTTTTTTTAGGATTGATTTTGATTGATTTTTTTTTTTTTCCCGCACACGCAGGCTGATACTCCTGCGCATTCCCTTTAGTCAGCAAGGATTAAACCCATCTAATTAAAAAAGGGGGTGGGTTTTTTGGGGGATGACCGTTTTTTAAAACCCGCCATCAAGGCAGCCTACTCCAGCTTTGGGGGAAGGGGCATGCTGCATTAAAGTGTCATCCATAGCACTGCCAAACTGGCCTTCTCTTCAAAGTTGTGATGGGATTTTACAGGGGTGCAAAATGTTAGGGATTGTTTTACACATGGAACCCGGTTTTAGCCATTTGAAGGGCTTATGGAAATGGAGTCAGAACCCAAGTTAACTAAGGGGGAAAAAAACCCCCTGTACCAAAAATGGCCCGGCAGAGATTTTAACCCGCTATCTCGGGATACCGAGATTACAGTTCTCATCTACTGCTGACTTTTCCGGCCCCCTGATTGATTTTGAATTAGCAACACAAAAGTGAATGGGGAAAGCATTGTTTCCGTCCTTTAAAAACTAGAGGGGGGCTGCGTTTGAAAGGTAATTTTATGGGGGAAAATAATTTGAAAATTTTCACCCAAACCCTTTCTCATCGTAAATTAAATGATTGTTGAATAGAAAATTGTAGCACAGGGTGACCAGCAGGGCTCCTTTTTTTGACCCGGACTAGGGTGCGGAAAAATTTTAAATTCCGTGTTTTAAAGACAAAAAATTTTTTTAGGCAGGTTTTGTTTGACTGCCCCGTTGGCACCAGCCCTGAACGCCAACTGCGGCCAGGCTGTACAGTTTGTCCACCACATGGGTCCCCAATAAGTTCACTCAGGTCCATTTTTTTTAAACACATTTATGTGTGGTGTGTGTGTGTGTGTGTGGGGTGTGTGGTTTTTGGGAGATGTTCGGTGTGTGTGTGGTGTTCATGCATTTTTGGTATGTGTGTGACCTTTCATGGCCTATATCAATTCCCTAGCTCACATGGTGAAAGCT
This sequence comes from Conus canariensis, assembly GCA_033310375.1. Taxonomy (NCBI): domain Eukaryota; kingdom Metazoa; phylum Mollusca; class Gastropoda; order Neogastropoda; family Conidae; genus Conus; species Conus canariensis. The sequence continues at coordinate 9,292 of JAMYXO010007463.1, forward strand.
TGCGCAATCAATTTTCGTGCTTACCAGAGTGTGGTGCCTATAGAGAAAACAGACTAATCGAACTTGTGCGATGCAAGAGATGCATGGGGACCAGGATGGACATGTGCACACACACACACAACACACACACACAACACACACACACCCCACTCACTCAGCACACACAGGGAAAAAATTTTTTTCCTGACCCAAAATTGCTTCATCCAATCTTGGTATTTGGCTAAAGCAGTGACCCTGATGATTTATTTGTGGCTTGCGAGGAGCCAAAGTTTGCCTTTTTTGATGCTGTGTTTCTGGGGGGAAGGTGAAGGTATTGGAAACCCAAAGGGGGGAGGCCGAACTGTTTTTTTGGTGTTGTTCATTAATTTCGGACTGCAGTTTTCTTTTTCCTTGGTTTTTTTTGGGAATTTTTTTTTTTTTTTTTTTGCTTGTGACGAAAAAAACATTGAGAAAAAGATCCCTAATGTTATTTTGAAGGCTGCTTTATGTTTTTGGGAAGGCTATGTTTTTGGAAGGCATTTATGTAAACAATGTAAAGGGTCAAGCGCCCTTTTCGTGTTTTTGGGGAAGGGAAAAACAAAACGTTTTTCCTGATCTGTCATTAAAAAGTGGAGTGAAGAGTCAAACACATTTAATTTTCCCAACATTGTCAGACATGCACCCAGGACCAAGGGGGCTTAGTTTTGAAAAAAAATTTCTTCACATGAAGATCTTAAAGTCATCCCATAATGAGTTTGACCATGATTTGGTATGAGGCTGTTGTTATTTTTTTCCCCCATCTTTGTTGTTCAGACAAAAGCTCAAACAATCCATAAAGTGCAGAGAAAAGAGAAAACTGCAAACCTGTTCTCTTTTTTCTTCTTTGCGGGTGCTCAGAAGACAATACAAAAAACATGCAAAGAACAGAATGGAGAACTGTGGTAAAGGTTTTTTTTTCTAATGGTCCCAGGTTGTTCGACAGAGTGCAAAGTACCCAAAAAGAAAAGACAATTGGGACAGGTCGTTTTTATTGTTCTGTGTTCATCATTTCAGGGAATTTAAAAAGCGCACTTCAAACCCCTGCAGAGAAGTTTTGTTTCAAAGTGACTTAGTAGACTTTATCTTTTTTTTTTTAATTTTGTTTTTTTGTCGTTTTATAAAAGCTTTCTTAGAATTTAAACTACACAGGGGGAATTTTGAGGACAAGAGAAGCAAGATTCTGCAAAGTTAACATGTGTTTTTTTTTTTATCTACTGTAGAAAAACATATAAATTTTTTTTTCTGTTATTAAAAAAAAATCTTTCTTAATCCTTTTAAAACTACAAAGTTTTTTTTTTTTTTGTGAAAAAACCTTCTGGATCCCAAAAACAGTACATAGACACAACCAAACTTAAATCGACTTAAATTTGGGGGGGGAAAAAAAGAAAATTAGAAAAAGAAATAATAAGTGTAAATCACACGGTCTGTCAAAATCCATGGGGTTTGGCTGTGCATGTGTCAGTTTCTATGGCGTTGTTCGTACTGACCATTGTGGTCACTTGTTTGGGAAAGGAGAAATCCATCTTCCGTACACCAACTACCCACTTCTTTTTGAATTTTTCAAGCAAGTTCTGAGTACTTGTACAGACAACGCGCTTCTAAACTGTCGTTGTCGATTCATTAGAAACGCCTATTAAATTTTTTATTTCTGGATTTTAAGCAGGTTTGAGAACTTTTATGACAGACTAGCACAGTCAAAACTGTCTTAACCGTTCATTATGCCTGGGATGCTAGACTGTTCACAGTCATGAAAAGGGGAATTCACCTCTCTGTCTTTCTATTTGCATAAAACATGAGTTAAAATTTGATAAGAAAAAAATTGGGGTAAAATGAAGCATTTTGCAAAAAAACAGTTTCTCAACAGCCTTGTCTTCAAAGGGGTGGTGTAACACTCCAAGTTTTCCCAAATAACTTAAAAGGAAATGGGAGGATCAGCATGAAGAAGAAGGGAAATTTTAGGATGATCCTTGGGGGTGGGAGAATGAGTTGGTTGCTTAGTAAGGGTGGCGGAAAGGGAAGACTAAGACTTTTAAAAGCTTAAAGAACAACTTTAGGGATTATTGGTTGGTTAAAAGGGGGGGTTTCTTTTTAGTAGTGAAATTTTTCAATTTTGGCATGCATTGTCATATCGTCATTCTCATTGGTCTGTGCAGTCTGATATAGGGTTTGGGTGTGTGTGATGTGTGCTAGAACAAGGCTGTAAAACAAAAACTAGCTTGTACACTTTCCCTGTGAGCCACACCTGACAGTTTCGTCAAATCAGTCTTTTGGGGTGGAAAAGCAAAGTGCCAACCCTCCTGCTTCGGCTGAATTTTATTTTGCCAAATGCACATCATTCCGATTTTTTGCTTGGAAAAAAAAAAACTTCTGCGTGTGAAAAAAAAAATTCATTTTTTTACAAAGTTTGCACATCTGCTGTTTTTCATAGCCAAACAGCTGTTTGGAAACTTACTTTTGTTCGCTTCTTTTCTGCCATCATTTGAAACCCGTGTCAGAACAAAGGAAAGGGAAAACAGAACAGAAGTGCAGATTCAGGGTTTCTTTTTGCTGTCATGATGGGGAGTGCTGTGTCCCGTCAGCAGTTATTTTTTATGTGCTGTGAATGTGTGTACCCCAAACTAATTTCTTGAATTGAGATAAAAAATAAAACTTAGTTCAACTTGTGAAAGGGTTTTTAGCTTTGTCAGGAAGAATCACGATTTTTGTCCCTCCCTTTGGGTCAAACCCAACGAGCCTGATGAATCTGAAATGCAAAAAAAGACCAAGTCATAAGATGAAGTTTTAA
>JAMYXO010007464.1:0-12092 GCA_033310375.1 Conus canariensis
GAGCAGATAGGGTTTACCTCACGACAGTGGGTTGGCATCCTCCGACACGCCTTTTTCCCATACACTCCATCTGGTTGTTAAAAAGGGTTTCGGCCCTGTCAAAAAGCATTGAGTACCATGTTTTTTTTGCTTTTGTGTGTTGAAAGTGCCTGATTCACGGGTTTTTACTTTTTCCAGAATTTGGGAGTAGGGCCCAAACCAAAAATGGCGGGATAAAAAAAAGGGTTTCATGCACAAAAAACCTCCTTTCCCCTTTTTTTGGGTAGATGGGATTAATTTTTGGATGTCTTTACAGTGAGCGTCGGGCAGGAGTATCAGCCTGCATATGAAAAGAAGAAAAAGAACACAACTTTTTTCCTACAATTTGGGATTTAAATTTTTGAAATGCTTAAACGGGTTTTTATGGATATTTTTTGCTTTTTTGTGACTTGCTGAGCAAAAGCCTTTGGTTTAAGAGGTTTTTGGGGTCTTGGTGTTTTTTAAATTTTTCCCCGGGCAAAAATGTACACATGAAGAGAGTTAAAGGCAGCAGTAGGTCTGTAAGGCTGACATCAAGGATCTTCACCTGCTGCCCACGGGGCCAAAAGATCTTTAGAGCTGGGGGTGGGGGAAAAGAATCACACTGCTGTCATGTCCAACACTTTTTGACTGAATTTTTGTGTCACTTTTGGGGATGGGGTTTTTTTTTGGGACCTTTGAATTTGGTCGCTTGTTTTTATTTTAGTTGTTTGTTTTAAAAACTGGGGATTGTGTGGTGTGTTTTGGTGTGTTGGTGTGTGGTTTTGGTGTTTTGTGTGGGGTGTGTGTGTTTTGGGTGAAAATGGCATAAAAAAAAAGACACTTTTCTTTTCCGTGGAGGTATTTTTTTTAGTTTTGAAAAATTTAAAGAACTTCCTTGGGTATAGAAAACTCACCCTTTTTTGCTTTCTGATGTTGTTGTGTGAGCTGCATTATTTAAAGGGGCATTTAACCACAATGAAATAGAAAAAAGAAAAAACCCATAAAACGGGCCGGGGCTTCCAGTTTTAAAAGGGGCGGAAAGACCAATTTGTTTGAATCGTTTTCCTTTTTGATATAACAAAAAACACATCGGGGTTTCCCCCATCCCTTTCTCTACCCCTCCCAAATTTTCTGGTTTTGCTCAGGGGGCTTTAATGGGGGCCAAGTTTTCCAGAGATCAAATCCAGAAAAGTAACCATTAAAAAAACAAATATCTTTCTTACCCCCCCCCCTTCTCTCTCATTTTTCCGTAATTTTTCCCTTTTGGGTTTCTCTTCTGTCCCCTGATGCTTTGTTCATCTTTTTGGGTTTTTTTTTAATCATCCCTTTTAAATTTTCTGCATTTCCTGTTTTCCCTTTTTCCTTTTTTGGGGAAAGATAACTTTAAGATATATGTTTTCCCCCAGCATGTTACACGATTAGTTTAAAAAAGAAAGGGTCTTGAAATTTTTAAAAAAACCCTCAAACCAGAGAGAGAGAGAGAGAGAAAGATTTATGTGTGCATGGAATAAATATCTCCACATATGAACCCCACCAGGGTGTTTTAAATTTTTTTTTTTGCCCAGAGCTGTTTGCTTGCATGTGTGCAAAAACCTCAAAATTTTTTCGGGGGGGATTTAAGTCAAAGATAAAAGTTTGGGAAAAAAAAAACCCCCCAAACTGAATAGTTTCTATTTTACGGTTTTTTTCCCATGCCAAGTGTGAAATTATGTTCCCAACATTTTCTTAAAAACTTTTGGGGCATTGCAGTGTCCCAAAAATCTTGGTGCCGAAGCAAGGCGACAGCGATGAGGAAGAGACTTACAGCACAACAACATTAAGGTGCGGGTGCAGTCCGGGCAACAGCAGGCAAAAGACCACCCCTTTGTCGTTAAGAAGGTAATAAAGTCGTTTTTTCCTTTAAAGGATAACTAGTCATTATTTCCCTTTTAAAAGTTGTTGGGGATTTTCATTTTTGTTTCTGGCTATTTGGGTGGAATTTATTGTGTTAATCTGATAAATTTTATGAAATTATTTTGTTTTCAAAAAATGTTTATTTTTTAAATTTTTTAATGATTTTATGAAATTATTTTGTTTTCATCATGTTTATGTCCGGGTTTTCCTTTAAAGAACTGGCATGGCTTTGATGAACATTGTTTCATAATTTGACTCAGTTCTCAGCAGGTGGAGGGAATGATACTGTTAGCCAGAAGAAAAAAGCACAAACTCCTGTGAGAGTGAACTGACTCCTGCAGTAAGAGTCACTTTGCGAATACGGCTTACTTGTTGGATATGCTATGTTGTTTTTCCTTTTCATCTGAAAAGTAACAAAGTGAATCAGTCTCAGCTGCAACTGAATTGTGAAGCACACACTCTCCCCCAAAAAAAAAAACACAGACATGGCCACATGATCGTATAATGATGTGACACGCTGTAATTCTGTGTAAGGCTGTGAGACAAGTGTCAAATCAAGTCCTTAAACAATTGGTATTGTTTTTTGTTGTTAACATCGGCTCACTGACTGAAAATACACAAGTAATTTAAAAAGAAAAGAAAAGCAGAAAGGAAATCCAGTTCATGGTTCTCGTCCGAGTTGAAAGAAATAAACAATCACTTTTTTCTTTGTCTTTCCATAGTTTCTTCCCTTGAAGTTCATGATGGAGAAGTATTAGCCAGAAGCAAGGGAAGCTCGACTGGAGGCCTTACAGTTTCTCTTGATGGCGATCAGTTGCAACGCAGAGATGATGCCGAATGATTTGAACTGGAACAATGATTACACCTTTGATGTAGTTGAAATGAAGTGGAGTGTCCATGGACTCTCTTAGTCACCAGTGTTGAACAAGTTGTCAATTGCACTGCTGTCTGAATTTTAGGAGGAGACGTTTTCGGAGTTCAAGGAAAATGGTGCATGTCACTGTTTGGTTTCACCACATGGGCAGCATAGTGACACCTGTGCAGATAGTGGATTTTACAACTGTGTTAGTGTAGCTGAGCGAAGAAGTTTGTAACTGTCCTCTAGCTTTAATTGCAGAAGAGAAAGAAAACAGCATCGAGGTGTTGATTCATAATGGAAAGGAATATAGGTGTCTTTCCATCATCTGAGCAGGTGGAGTCTACTTTGGATGGTTGGGGTGTGGGTTTCTCTCTGCAGTTTGCTGTTTGATATTGCACACAGATACCCTTCCAGCTTTGATTTTTGTTTCATTCTCAGCAAATTAAAAACCTCAAAACCTCTTGCCAGAAAGCTCTGAATATTCTGCGGGTTCGTATCACACACTGACTGGGGCGCTGATAAGAAAACTTGCTGCAACCTCTACATGAGCCCTGTCCGTTACCAAAACTGGACTATGGATGGTGCTGTGTACGGCTCTGCAATGCCTGCTCTTATCTTAACTCATGGACCCTATCCACCATCAAGGTGCCTTCTCTTACACACGACCACGCACACACTCACACACACACACACACACGCGCGTCGCGCATAAATGATACACTACACGCACGCACGCATCGGCCCGCAAACACGCAACGCACAAACACTCGCACACAGCACCACACCACACCGCACGCACGCAACGCACACACACACACACACACACACACACACACACACACACACACACACACCCACACACAGTATCACACCTACATACACACACACACGCGCGGCGCGCACACACACAATTTGAGTGATAGCAAGTGTGATTTAAGTGTAAGGTGCGTTGGGCTTCATACCTCTAGACAGAGAGAGAGAGAGAGAGAGGAGAGAGAGAGAGAGAGAAGTGAGAGAGTAGACGAAAGAGAAGAGAAGAATAATGATTATCAGATGCAAAATACTCCATCCTTACCCCTGTACTACCCCCACTCTCCACTATCTATCTCGCAGGTATTCTCTTTTCTAAAGCGAGCGAGCAGCGGTGCCTTGATGTGCGTGCGTGGCGTGCGCGCGCGTGTTAGTGTGTTTGTGTGTGATGTGTCTGTGTGTGTGTTGTGTGTGTGTGTGTGTATGTGTGTGTAGCTGCTTTGTGTCCCTGTATCAGTGTCGGTGCTTATGTTCAGTGCGCCGCGCGCGCGCTAGCGCGAGCGCGCGTAGTGTGTGTGTGTATCTCTGAGTGTGGTGTGTGTGTCCCGTGTTTGTGTGGCGTGTTGTGTGGATGTGTGTGAGTGAGTGTGTGTGTGTGCGTGCTTGCGCTGCGCGCGTTTGTGTGTATGTTGTGTGTGCGTGTGTGTGTGTTGTGTTGGTGTGTGGTGTGTGAGTGTGTGTGTTTGTGTGTGTGGTGTGTGCTTGCTTGTGTCTTTGCGCATACGCTTACGTTTTATCTTACTCTTGCATGGTGGCGTGAGTGGAATCTTATGGTGCTCTCCTCTCTCTCTCTCTCTCGATCTCTCATCTCATCTCCCCTCGGTTTCTCTCTCCTCACTCTCTCTCTCTCTCTCTCTCTCTCTCTCTCTGTGTGTGTGTGTGTGTGTGTGTGTGTGTGTGGGTGTTTTCTCTCCTCCCTCCCTCTGTGCGTGCGTGCGCTTGTTTGTCGGTGAATAGCGAGTGTGTTTGTAATATGTGCACGTGTATTTAATATGTGTGTGTATGCCGCTCTGCGCGCGCATGTTGTGTGTGTGTGGGTGTTGTGGGGGGGGGGTGTGTGGTGTGGCGTGGGGGGGTGTGTGTGTGTGTGTTGGGTGAGAAAGGGTACAGTGAGTTCAAGCGTGGAACTTTGATCTTTATAAACGCTCCCAAACAATCCAGGACTTGCTTCCAGTATCAGAAGTAGCAATCCAGAGTCAAATGCAGGATAACAACAGGGATGCCATCGACCGCCCCTGTGTCACCTGTTACTTCATCTGGGACCAAATCCAATGTTGGTTTGTAATATGTATTATTGTTCAACAGAGTCATTGCGCAACCATGAATAAGGACACAATACAAAAGCACTGACTAAACACATTTAGCATTCGCACAGAGACACAGAGACACACACTAGACCCCGCACACACACAACACACACACACACACACACACACACACACACACTCACACACACACACACACACACAGTACAAACCAGTACATACCTACCTTACATACTTGCATATATATAACCTGCACATACTCACTACAACTCGCGCACAAATGGGAAACACATGAAACAAAGAAGATGAGATAAACATAAACATAGACTGCGATATAACCACACAAGCGCGCGAGCGTGCAGCCCGCATGACGTACAGTACGCATACTAAGCGTACATAAGACACACGTACAACACACACACACACAACACACACACACACAACACACACACACATACACACCACACACTTATTCACTTCAAAACACACACACAACAACACACACAAATACACACACACACACACACACACACACACACACACGGAACACGCCTACACATACACCGCACGCGCACGCCACTCACACATCACACACCCACACACACACACAACACACACACACAACACACACCTCTCACTGCACAACACAACAAACGTCACACAGAAACACACACACAAACGCACACACAACTCAATACACACACGCACGCAGCACCACGCACACACACAACACACACACACGACACACACACACCCACCACACAACACACACATACACACACACGTGCGGGCGCGCGCGCCCGCAAAGGCACGTGAGCGAGCGCGCACAGCCCACACGGATACACTTAAACACAGTAATGCGCGAACAAGACACACCGACACGCGCGCGCGCACACACGCACACATTCAATAAGCAATCATACCCCAATGTTATGTTTCGTCGTCGAGACGAGACAGAAGACCATCTATTCAACCTGGGAATCGGGGTGAGTGCGTAGATGGCTGGTCAGGCCGATCTGCGCCCGGAAAGATCTATCACAGTAACGGACAGGGATTGGTGGCAGCAGCCTGGAGATCCTGTTGACACTGGTCTTCCTGACATCCTGCGCTGCTCAGCTGCATCAATTCTGTTTTTTGCTTTCACAGGTCCTCTGCACCTTTGCGGACAGCTGATCGCCACCCATTCTGTCCTGGGGCAGTCTGCGCCCATGTTGTGTGCTGATGTTGAGGCCTTATAGGGAGGGATTTGAGCTGTTCTTGTGAAACGCATCCCTCTGGTCCTCCAAAGTGAGAGTCGTGTTGCCCTGTTGCAGTTCGACAATACAATAAATGTCTTTGGCAAGCCGAAGGTCAGGCATGCGAACTATGTGACCCACCCCAGCGAAGCTGTTACTGCATCAGGATGGTGAAGAAGCTAGGCAGGCCAGCACAAGTGAGGAATTCACTGCTGTAATCTTGTCTATGCGCACGTTAATGCCCATGAGTCTTAGCTGTGACTGTGCGAAGCGCTGCGTGGACAAACCAGCTCTACAAGCTTATGTTCCATAGGCTTCTAGACGCCGCCCTCGTAAAACTGTCCATGTACTCCACATAGCGCGTAAACACGCCAGGTGGTGTTGACGCCGTACACGTACGACAGTCCTCGCCCTCGAGATCAGTACACCACCACTAGTATGCGCACCTACAGTGGTGAGCTCTATACATACAGCATGATGAGAGGCCCTTGGCTGTCCCTGTCTTCATACGTGTCTTATGGTGTCTGCCGCAAACACGCGCGCGAGCCGGGTCCTTACAACCTTCATAGGACGCTCGATCGACAATCAACAACTAGGTCCAGGGCCCGAACAGGGATTACCGGCTACGTCAACAGTCTCACCGGGTGCAACACTCTATAATCTCCCTCTCGTTGCCCGAACAGATTCGACCCCTGCAGGAGACACCGAGCTCGCGGCCCGACTCGCTTAGGGCAGTCGCGACCTCAGAACTGGCAAACCGTTGAGCAGGACCATAGTGCGCAGGAGGTATTCTACTTCCCCCCCAGCGCCCAGAAAAAAGGAGGGCTGTACGCGCCTCTGGTGAGCACACTCACACACAACTCTAGCCAGGGCATCCTGCTAGTCAACAGCCTGCGTGCGCGACGCGGCGGATTTCACATGCGGCCAGGTTCAGATATACTAATCCTCGGTTTTCTTTCTCTCTGTCTTGGTTCGACCGCAATGATAGGGTCCCCGCCACCGGCCGTACTGAGGCTCTAGGTGACACAGTGCGTGCAAGCGAGAGCGTAAGTCTCTGACTGAGTCTGGGTGGTCTACTGCCCTTCTCTCAGCCGCCTACCACATATCACGTCGACATCTCAGATACCACATGAGCTACAGACAGCGACACGCGCGCAAGTGCTATCCTAAAAAGGGAGCACCGAGTCAGAGCACGCACTCGCGACTGTCAGTAGTGTTAGCGAGCGCCTTGCCTTACACCACGAGTCATCAAGGCACATACGTCCACATATCGAGGTAAACCTTTAAACTCTAGCATCGAGCCTCACGATTATATCCACACTCGTGGACGTGCAACCCACATCGCGAATAATGCGCTCTAATAGAGAACAAGTTCCTCGTCAACTATGTCCGAGCGCTCCATGACAAGCAGTTTCATCTCACGAGCCTGTGTGGGGCTATAACAATAGTTATCCTCCTTTGACCTACAACACACACTCGCTATATCTACAAAACTCATGTCTACAACGAGACTACTGAGCACTATACAATGAGACCATAGCACACTAGCACCACGTGACAATACTATAGACTATCAGTTTGATGATTGGTATATAGTGTAGAGACACAAGCGGGGGGGTTCACAATCTGGGGCACATGGGGGACTTAGTGGGTTATGTCTAACAAAGAGAAGCGCGAATCACGCAGCATGTTCAGACATTTCCAGCCGTAGGGCCGCTTGCTGCTCTACGCCCGAACATTACACCTTCACTCTTCTCAGTCACTAGTGCTATAGAGAGGAGACAAATTGGATATAGGTCATACTACTCTAGTACAACACCAATGGGAAAGATAGGTAGAAAGTGGGTGAACGAAGTAATCACTGGTCGGCTTATCCCACATTATAACTCTACGGAGAGAGAGTAACACTACAGATTCATTCATTATACAATTATTATATTCCTCAATACGTGAGAGTGAGTATGGAGACTATCGACGAGGTAATACACACACACAATATGTAGCGAGATCACTATGCTTAGTCACAGTGTGATACACCAGTCGAGAAGGTAGAGAGTGTCAGCGTAATAGCAACTCTAGGCGCACACACTACCACCACACGACATCGTATGATAATCACGTGCAACACGCTGACGGAGAACGCATCGACAGGAGGACACGATATTACAAGTGTAGATCTGCCACTTCTGGAGTACGCATAGACATAAGGCATAAGTTCAAAATCACTAGAGTAGACTCACTCACTATATATACACTTGGGTGCACTACTATACGCGCGTGTAATAGCGGCGGCGAGATGTATCAACGTACATACTGATACAACAATGGGGGGTGAGCGGATTTAGACACTGATACGTGGACATCGCTTGTGATAACTATGTGTAAGCAATTCACAACACATGTATAGATTCTTAGTACCGTGCGAGGGTGGCATGGGAACACACAACTAAGGGGTGAGGAGAGGAGAGGGAGAGTGGTGAGTGGAGGCACACGCACTCGACTCGGGTCTAGGAAGTATAGTCATCATCAATCTAGAGTGAAGATTCTAGTTGAGTAGATATCTCGGTCACACCACACAGTAGTGATAGCACAGATGATCAATTTTATATAGAGTAACACCGAGGTTAGGATGGAGGGACAAAGTAGGAAACAGAGCCAATGAGAGTAGAGGATTAAATCGAGACACACAGGTGATGGTGTGACAGAGCACAGGGAAGGTCCGCTCGTGGGGTGCAGGTCGACATAAGACACTATGCTGATATCTGTAAAGACAGACTCTGTACTCTGAGATATTAGAACTAAGGTAAAGATGGTAGCATGAACAGTATGCAGGCTCACTGTAGTGTGAAGACTGTCAGTATCTCATCTCATGGGGGGTTACAGTGAGACTTAGAGCTGATGATCAAAAAACGAGGACTAGTTATGATGCACTGACAGTAGGCAGAATGGCTCAACATTCTACAGGTGTGCAGTGAACTTACAAACTATAGAGTACAGATTATGGAAGACATGATTTGAGATACTGATTATGACTCAGATGATTGTGATGGAGGGGTAAACTATGGACAGATTCACAGCGATTCATTCACACACACACAGGCAACATTACAGATCTTTAATGAGGACTCATTTGAGAATCTATAATTATGTAGCAATCAGAGTAGATAGGCGACATACATCTGTGTCAATAATGTATATATACACATTAAGTCTATTCAACATCATGTGACTATTGATACTATGACAGGATCTTACAATATTTGGGGAAGAAGGTCAATAGAAAAGTTGTATCGTTACTACACGGTTGAGACACTGCAGATAATAGACTGTGAACATGGAAGGCATAGCACTAAGACACAGATGATTTCTCACAACACACATTAGTATCATACAGAACTACTACAGCACGACTATCTCATGATGTCTCATGAGCGAGTATACACTTACTCTCTGGTAGACACATCTTGATCTCATTCAGTAGAGGAACACAGTTCATGTATGGACTATCTAGGTATCGGTAACGTATGAGCACCATGTACATTGAGCATGTATACACATATATATAGTGAGTTTAGGTATCTGTCAACTACAGATGGGATACATTAGATCTATGGGATGAGAGGTGAATGTATCAAGAACTCACATTAAAGAAGTGTGATACATATCTCATTATTTGTTTTGCATACTCTCATTACACTATTTACAATATGCTTCTGTACAGCATCAACATCATGTCAGGAAAAACATGTATGATCTCAGTCAGTATTGGTTATAATTCAGAGGTATAGGGTCTGTAGATGATGTTCATTTGAGACAGTTGGAACGAGTCTGTAGGGTGGATCTAATTAGAGACTGTTATGGACAGTGAGTGTTCTATGACTGTGAGAATCAGCTAGACAGTTGGTGTGAGATGGTACTAGTCTAGTGTTCTCACTAAATCTGATCTATCTCAGATATTTATCACAGTTATTCAGATACGAATATCTAGAGGTGGGGGGAGCTAGGATCTGTTAATCATAGTGAGTGACAGAAGTGCACAGTAGACTGTAATGTATTATGATGTAGATGTACATAACCACAGTCAAACTCAAAAATAGAGCCGTGCAGAGCAGTATTACATAGATGTATCATAAATTTTTTTTTTTTTGGGGGGGGGGGGGGAAAAAAAAAAGGGAAAAAATTTTTTTTAAAAAAACAAAAAAATTTTTTTTGGGGGGGGTTTTTTAAAAAAAAAATTTTTTTTGGGGGGGTTTTTAAAAAAAAGGGGGGGGGGGCCCCGGGAAAAATTTAAGGGGGGTTTAAGGGCCCCCAAACCGGGGGGTTTTAAAAAAAAAATTTTTTTTGGGGGGTTTTTTCCCAATTTTTGGGAATAAAAAATTTTTTTAAAAACCCCCAAAAAAAAAACCGGGGTTTTTTTTTTTAAAAAAACCCGGGGGGAGAATTTTAAAAAAAATTTGGGAAAAATTTTTTTTAAAAATTTTTTTTAAAAAAAAAAGGCCCCAAAAAGGGGGGGAAAAATTTTTTTTGGGTTTTTTTTTAAAAAAAAATTTTTTCGGGGAAAAAACCCCCCCTTTTTTTCCCCCAAAATTTTTTCCCTTTTTTTTTTAACCTTTTAACCCGGGCCCCTCCCCCCTTTTTTTTTCCCCCCCCCCCTTTTTAAAAAAGGGCCCCCCCCCCCCCCCCCCCAGGCCCCCAAAACCCCCCCCCCTTTTCCCCCCCCCAACCCCCCCCCCCCCCCAAAATTTTTTTTTAAACCCCCCCCCCCCCCTTTTTTTTTTCCCCCCCCCCCCCCAAAAAAAACCCCAAAAAAACCCCCCCGGGCCCCCCCCCCCCCAAACCCCCCCCCCCCCCCCCCCCCCCAAATTTTTTTTTTGGCCCCCGGGGGGGGGGGCCCTTTTTTTTTGGGGGGGGTTTTTTCTTTTTTTTTTTCCCAAAAATGGGGGTTTTGGGGCCCCAAAGGGGGGGCCCCCCTTTTTTTTTGGGGGGGGGGGCCCCCCCCCGGGGGGGTTTTGGGGGGCCGGGGGGGGGGGGTTTTTTGGGGGGGGGGGTTTTTTTTAATTGGGGGGGGGGTTTTTTTTTCCCCCCGGGGTTTTTGGGGGCCCCTTTTTTTAAAAAAGGGGGGGGTTTTTGGGGGGTTTTCTCGGGGGGGGGGTTTTGGGCCGGGGGGGGTTTTTTTTTGGGGGCCCGGGGGGGGGGGGGGGGGGGGGGGGGGGGGGGGGGGGGGGGAAAATTTTTATGGGCCCCGGAGGGGTGGGGGGGGGGGTTTTTTGGGGGGGGTTTTTTGGGGGGGGGTTTTTTGGGGGGGAAGGGGCCGGGCCTTTGGGGGGGGTTTTGGGGGGGGGGGGGGGGGGGCCCCCGGGGGGGGGTTTTTTGGGTTTGGGGGGTTGGGGGGGGGTTTTTTTGGGGGGGGGGGGTTTTTTTTTTGGGGGGGGGAAAAAGGGGGGGGGGGGGGGAAAAAAGGGGGGGGGGGGGGGGGGAAAAAAGGGGGGGGGGAAAAGGGGGGAAAAAAAAGGGGAAAAAAAAGGGGGGGGAAATAAACCCCAAAAAAAAAGGGGGGGCCCCAAGGGGGGAAAAAATTTTGGGGGGGGGAAGGGGAAAAAAATGAGGTTTTGGGGGGGGGGGGGGGAAAAAAAAAAAACCCCCCAAAAAAAAAAAAAAAAAAAAAAAATTTTAAAAAAAAAAAAATTTTTTTTTCCCCGGGGGGGGGGGGGAAAAGGGGAAAAGGGGGGAAACCCCGGAACGGGGGGGGAAAAGGGAAAAGGGGGGGGGGGAAAAAAAGGGGGGTTTTGGGGGGTTTTAAATTTGGGGGGAAAAAAAACCAAAAACAAACCCCCCCCAAAAAAAAAAAAAAGGGGGGAACCAAAAAAAAAAAAAAACACAAAAAAAAAAGGGGTTTTTTAAAAGGGGGTTTTTAAAAAATTTTTTTTTGGTTTTGGGGGGGGGGGAAAAAAACCCCCGGGACCCCTTTTTTTTTTTTCTTTCCCCTTTTTTCTTTTTCCCCCCCTTTTTTTTCCCCCTTTTTCCCCTTTT
>JAMYXO010007465.1:2500-5000 GCA_033310375.1 Conus canariensis
ATACAGACTCCAACTTCTTACCATGGTCGCTAGACTTCCCCCTCCTGGCAATGCCAGCCCCAAGATCAATTCAAACACTCCACATCCACACATTGCAGTGCCAGCCCCAAGATCAATTCAAACACTCCACATCCACACATTGCAGTGCCAGCCCCAAGATCAATTCAAACACTCCACATCCACACATTGCAATGCTAGCCCCATGACCAATTCAAACACTCCACATCCACATATTCGCTCAACTCTGTGTAATATACACATGGATAAAACAAGCAACATGCGAAGCAGTCTTTGCAGTTGACGCTTATGGCTCTAAAGGACTTGTCACAAGAAGGCTTAAAAAAATCACACATTCAAAAACCCCGTGTCAGTTTTACTTGCCACGACAGAAGCCCTGTGAACATGTATCAACATATATGCTTGGTGTCAGTAAAGAGTCGTGTATACAGAAATGCTGAAAAACTTATTAGCTCTCAGCAGACAAGTTGGGAAAGGTATGCCTTATGAAGTTTACTTTCGTCCTGACTCGACCGGATCCACCTTGACTCTGGTCTTCTGAGCTGCTTCCGTAATTGCCTTCTTGGCTCAGTTTCCCTTCTTTGCAGAAACTTGTAACTGCTTCTTTATATCATAGGCAGATATGTCCACCACCACCACCACCACCACCACCACCACTATTCAAATGTTCTCCATATTGACATGTATATCGGTGGGTTGTGGTCATAGAACCTTGGTGTCATTCGATGACTTTCCTCCTTTTCAGCCAGTGTCTTCATAACCCAGCAAACGGAAGTTGACTTGCAGTCTCACCAACTACTAATCATAGGGAGGCTTGCATCTTTCAGTGAATCCTATAGCCTGACACATATGCCAAAAACAACACTCATCAGCAGCTAATGCTGTTCTACAGTATCGCTGGGTAGACTGTGGTAAAAAAAATGTACCTAAACAACTACATAGCATCTTTAAATAAGTTCCCAGTGAGCAGAAAACCACTTAAGGGTTTGATGACATTTGCCCGTATTGGGTATAGTGACTGTCGCATTGACAATTGCATATTTTGAGTGTGACGATTCCATTTGGCTACTAAAATATATAAGTTCAAGACCGAAGTTTTCCAGGGAGAAAATGCCCAAAGGCTTTCAATCATGCCCTAAGCACTTGGTGGCTGGATTCTCATTATCGCTATTGATATAATTATCTAGAGGGTGAGATCCATGTTTCTGTTTCTCCTTTTTTAAGTAAGCAAAAGAAATTAAAAAAAACATACGTTATCGCCAGTTCTAATAATATGTTGTGTGTTTTACAGTGTAAGCATATGCAATTGTTAACCATTTGCATAGTAGGTCAGCTGTTCGTTATTTCCGTTTTCTTGTTTCTCTTCCTTTGTATGATTTGGATTGCTAAAAGTCATAAAAAATACTTTGTGTATTTATTTTTTAGCTCTAAAGACGCGTGTCAATTATGTCTTGCAATCCGTGCCCACTGTCTTCTTTTGACGCATCAATAATTTCTCAGCTGATTCGACTGGACCTCAATATTAGCAAAAAAGGAAAAAAAGAGCAATTTTTTTTAACTATGCTTGAGGACGAGGAAAACAAAGCTGCGACATCAGTCAAGTTTAAGCTGAATACTGGTAGTAGCAGAAAACAGAACATTGGAGAGACAGTGATTATGGCAAAGGAAAGCTTAGAGTGAACGGACATGACAGAGCATACACAAACCAACAAGCAGCGAGTAGGTTCAACAGAAATGAAGGGTGGTCAAAGCAACAGGGAAAGGCAAGAAGAGTCTCGTAATGCAGGCTTATAACGAAAAAAAAGGTAAAGTCAAATCCAACAGACTGTCCACATAGGCCCAACAGTGGCAAAAAACTGTCGAACAGTACAGTTCAAAGACATTTCAGGTGGACGAAAGCTATTTATTACATAGCCTGCGTAAGAAAAAAGCTATTATTACGTAGCCTGCGTAAGAAGAAAGCTATTTATTACATAGCCTGCGTAAGAAGAAAGCTATCTATTACATAGCCTGCGTAAGAAAAAAGCTATTATTACGTAGCCTGCGTAAGAAGAAAGCTATTTATTACATTACCTGCGTAAGAAGAAAGCGATTTATTACATAGCCTGCATAAGAAGAAACATATCTATTACATAGCCTGCGTAAGAAGAAACATATCTATTACATAGCCTGCGTAAGAAGAAAGATATTTATTACATAGGCTGCGTAAGAAGAAAGCTATTAACCACATAGCTTGCGTACGAAAAAGTTATTTTTTTACATAGCCTGCGTAAGAAAAAATCTATCTATTACATAGACTGCGTAAGACGAAAAATATTTATTACATAGCCTGCGTAAGAAGAAAGATATATACATAGCCCGCGTAAGAAGAAAGCTATTTGTTACATAACCTGCGTAAGAAGAAAGCTATTTATTACATAACCTGCGTAAGAAGAAAGCTTCTTTTTTTTTTTTTACATTTTCATTTGTTTTTATTGTTATT
>JAMYXO010007466.1:0-12088 GCA_033310375.1 Conus canariensis
GGCTCAAGTCATGTGATGGCTGTGTCTGTTGGGCCCGTCAAGTTGCGCTGCAGTGGTGCCTATGTCATGGGAGGGCTGCACAGGCCAGTGTCGTGTGGGCCCTATGTCATGTGGAGGGCTGCACATGCTGTCAGTGTGGCCCAGTCATGTGGAGGGCTGCACAGTGCTTTGTGTGGGCCCTATTCATGGTAGGGCTGCACAGTGTCTGTCATCTAGGCCATTGGAGGCTGCACATGGTCTGTGGCCCTATCTGTGGGGCCCCATGTCTGTGGTGGCACATGCTGTGTGAGTGTGCCTATGCTTGGTGGGCCCACATAGCTGTTGTGGGCCCATGTCTGTGTGGGCTGCAAGTGTGCAGGTGGCCATGTCATGTGGGGCCTTGCAGTGGTGGCTGCGGGCCCTGTATGTGGCCTGTCATGGTGCTGCTTGTGTGGCCCTATGTCATGTGGGCTTGCACAGTGCTGTCTGTGGGCCCTTCATGTGGGGCTGACAGTGCTGAGGTCAGCCAATGTCATGTGGAGGGCTGCACAGTGCTGTCAGTGGGCCCATGTCATGTGGAGGGCTGCACAGGCTGTCAGTGTGCCCTATGTCATGTGGGGCTGCCAGTGCTGTCTGTGTGGGCCCATGTCATGTGGAGGCTGCACAGTGCTGTCGTGTGGGCCCATGTCAGTGAGGGCTGCACAGTGCTGTGTGAGCCATCGTCATGTGGGGCTGCACAGTGCTGTCTGTGTGGCCCTATGTCATGTGGAGGGCTGCACAGTGCTGTCAGTGTGGGCCCTATGTCATGTGAGGGCTGCACAGTGCTGTCAGTGTGGCCCATTCATGTGGAGGGCTGCACAGTGCTGTCTGTGTGGCCCATGTCATGTGGGGGGCTGCACAGTGCTGTCTGTGTGGCCCTATTCATGTGGAGGGCTGCACAGTGCTGTCAGTGGCCCTATGTCATGTGGGGAGCTGACAGTGCCTGTCATTGTAGGCTGTCATGTGAGGTGCCCATCTGCAGTGTGAGGCCTGAGTCTGTGGGGGTGGGCCCATGTCATGTGAGGGCCCAATGCATGAGTGTGCCCTGTCAGTGTGGCCATGCACAGTGGCTGCGTGCCTATCATGTGGAGGGCTGACATCTGTCTGGTGGGCACATGCATGTGGACGCTGCACATGTGTGGTGTGACCCTTGTCATGTGAGGCGCCATCTGTGTCCATGTCATGTGAGGGCTGCACAGTCTGTCTGTGGGGTCCGTATGTCATGTGGCATGCAAGTGGCTGCAGTGTGCCTATTCATTGTGGGCCACGATGTCATTGGGCTCCTGTGTCATGGGGCTTCCAGTGCTGACGTGTGGGCCCTATGTCATGTGGAGGCTGCACAGTCTGTCAGTGTGGCCCTATGTCATGTGGAGGGCTGCACAGTGCTGTCAGTGTGGGCCCTATGTCATGTGGGGCCCACAGTGCTGTCAGTGATGGGCCCTATGTCATGTGGAGGGCTGCACAGTGGCTGTCTGTTGGCCCTATTCATGTGGAGGCGACAGTGCTGTCTGTGTGGCCCTATAGTCATGTGAGGTGCTGCACAGGCTTGTCATGTGGGCACTGGCAGTCGCTCAGTTCCTTCGTGTGGATGTCAGTGGTGTCCAGTGGCCCTTATCCCTATGTCATGTGGAGGGTGAGCTGTCAAGTGGCCTAGTCTGTGGGGCCCGACTCATGTCAGGTGGCACATCTGTCTGTGAGCCTAACAGTAGGTGCACATGGCCTGTCAGTGTGGGCCATCATGTGGGGCGCACTGCGTCGTGGCTATTCATGTACTGCACTGCTTGCCATCAGTGGGCGCATGCTTCGTGTGCCATTCATGGAGCTGAATCTCGGTGCTACATTGGGGCCACAGCTGTCTGCCCATCAGGGAGGCCGGCTGCTGCCCATTCATGGGCGCAATCTGTCGTGCCTATCAGGAGGCGCACATCTCTGTGGCCATTCAGTGGGCGCACAGTGTGTCGTGGGGCCTATTCAGGGGCCAGGCGTCTGTGCCTTCATGGGTGCATCGTCAGGCCTATCAGTGAGCTCATTCAGTGGGGCCCATTCATGGTGCACAGTCTGGCCTTGTCAGAGCTGCACATGTTCTGCCTTGGAGTCAGTCGCGTTGGCCCCCATCATGTGGGCTGCCAGGCGCTGTGCCCTAGCAGTGGAGCGCACAGTGCGTCTGGCCCATCTTGGGCTCCAGTGCTGTCGTGTGCCATCATGGAGTGCCATCCTTCGTGGCTATTCAGTGAGCTCCAGCTCGTGCCTATCATGTGAGCTGCACAGCTGCTGGGCCAGTGAGCTGCACGTGGTCGGCTGCACAGTGCTGTCAGTGTGGGCCCTATAGTCATGTGGAGGCTGCACAGTGCTGTCAGTGTGGGCCCTATGTCATGTGGAGGGCTGCACAGTGCTGTCAGTAGTGGCCCTATGTCATGTGGAGGGCTGCACAGTGCTGTCATGTGTGGGCCCTATGTCCATGTGGAGGCTGCACAGTGCTGTCTGATGTGGCCCTATGTCATGTGGAGGCTGCACAGTGCTGTCAGTGTGGGCTCTATGTCATGTGGAGGCTGCACAGTGCTGTCTGTGGTTCCCTATGTCATGTGGAGGGCTGCACAGTGCTGTCCTGTGTGGGCCCTATATCATGTGGAGGGCTGCACAGTCCTGTCTGTGTGGGCCCTATGTCATGTGGGGGGCTGCACAGTGCTGTCAGTAGGGGCCCTATGTCATGTGGTGGGTGCACAGTGCTGTCAGTGTGCGCCCTATGTCATGTGGAGGGCTGTATAGTGCTGTCTGTGTGGGCCCTATGTCATGTGGACGGCTGCAGAGTGATGTCAGTGTGGGCCCTATGTCATGTGGAGGGCTGCACAGTCCTGTATGTGTGTTCCCTGTCATGTGGAGGGCTGCACAGTGCTGTCTGTGTGGGCACTATGTCAGGTGGAGGGCTGCACAGTCCTGTCTGTGTGGGCCCTATGTCATATGGAGGGCTGCACAATGCTGTCAGTATGGCCCCATGTCATGTGGAGGGCTGCACAGTGCTGTCTGTGTGGGCCCTATGTCATGTGGAGGGCTGCACAGTGCTGTCATTGTAGGCCCTATGTCATGTAGAGGGCTGCACAGTGCTGTCTGTGTGGGCCCATGTCATGTGGAGGGATGCACAGTGCTGTCAGTAGTGGGCCCTATGTCATGTGAGGGCTGCACAGTGCTGTCAGTGTGGGCCCTATGTCATGTGGAGGGCTGCACAGTGCTGTCAGTGTGGCCTATGTCATGTGGAGGGCTGCACAGTGCTGTCAGTGTGGCCCTATGTCATGTGGAGGGCTGCACAGTGCTGTCTGTGTGGGCCCTATGTCATGTGGAGGGCTGCACAGTGCTGTCTGTGTGGGCCCTATGTCATGTGGAGGCTGCACAGGCTGTCTGTGTGGGCCCTATGCTCATGTGGAGGGCTGCACAGTGCTGTCTGTGTGGGCCCTATGTCAAAGTGGAGGGCTGCACAGTGCTGTCTGTGTGGGCCCTATGTCATGTGGAGGGCTGCACAGTGCTGTCTGTGTGGGCCCTATGTCATGTGGAGGGCTGCACAGTGCTGTCAGTGTGGGCCCTATGTCATGTGGAGGGCTGCACAGTGCTGTCAGTGTGGGCCCTATGTCATGTGGAGGCTGCACAGTGCTGTCAGTGTACCCTATGTCATGTGGAGGGCTGCACAGTGCTGTCAGTGTGGGCCCTATGTCATGTGGAGGGCTGCACAGTGCTGTCAGTGTGGGCCCTATGTCATGTGGAGGGCTGCACAGTGCTGTCAGTGTGGCCCTATGTCATGTGGAGGGCTGCACAGTGCTGTCTGAGTGTGACCATCTGTCATGTGGAGGGCTGCACAGTGCTGTCAGTGTGGGCCCTATGTCATGTGGAGGGCTGCACAGTGCTGTCAGTGTGGGCCCTATGTCATGTGGAGGGCTGCACAGTGCTGTCTGTGTGGGCCCTGTGTCATGTGGAGGGCTGCACAGTCTGTCTGTGTGGCCCATGCATGTGAGGCTGCACAGTGCGTCATGTGGCCTATGTCATGTGGGGGCTGCACAGTGCTGTCAGTGTGGGCCCTATATCATGTGGAGCACTGCACAGTGCTGTCAGTGTGACCCTGTCATGTGGAGGGCAGCACAGTCCTGTCAGTGTGGACACTATGACATGTGGAGGGCTGTACAGTGCTGTCAGTGTGGGCCCTATGTCATGTGGAGGGCTGCACAGTGCTGTCTGTGTGGGCCCTATGTCATGTGGAGGGCAGCACAGTGCTGTCTGTCTGACCCTATATCATGTGGAGGCATGCACAGTGCTGTCTGTGTAGGCCCTATATCATGTGGAGGGCTGCACAGTGCTGTCTGTGTGGGCACTATGGCATGTGGAGGGCTGCACATTGCTGTCTGTGTGACCCTATTTCATGTGGAGGGCTGCACAGTGCTGTCTGTGTGGGCCCTATGTCATGCTGCTTTGCTCCCCATCGACGCTGTGTTGGCCCGTTCATCTATGCAGGCTGTTCTTTGTCATGCATGGCCTCTGTCCCTGCCTCTCCATCGGCACCAACAGTTAGCTTTGTAAATCCTTTTCTTATTCGTCATTCGCCTTTCTATACATTTCCTATTAGCTGTAGATTGCCCATCCTCATCACCTACTCCCATTGTTTCCTTGTATGGCATATTCCTATTGTCACTTCCCAATGCAAACTGTTAAATGTATACACCCATAATTTTGATCCATGCATTGTGGTGATCCTTTCTCTTTGCTCTTCTCTCTCCATGTGTGTGTGTGTGTGTATGTCTGTGTGTGTGTGTTGTGTGTGTGTGTGTGCCAATATTAGGGTCATCTGACTTATCTCCCAGTTGGTGTCTTTCACACATATCAACTGTATGCTAATCTTCTACTAAATCTGAATTAGCCAACACACATTTGCCACACTGAGTAACTGATTGTCTTTCACACTACAATTCTATTCCTATATCTTCTGCCAAAGCTGCATTAACCAATCACACTCTGCACCAGCCGCTGTGGTGAAGTGGTTAGCGCACGGACTCCGCTGGAGGTCGTGTGGTTCGATCCCATCATCATGTGGTTTTCTGCCTCCGCCAGGCTCCTACCCAAGTTGAGTTTGCTGCGGACTCAGTTGGGAAGACTGGGACCACACAGTCGAGTTTCATGCCACTAATGATCGTTTCTGAGAGTGTTTGCTCAAATTTCCTGACCAACACTGCAGGTGCCTGAATCTCTCAGGCCTGGTTGACGCCGGGATATATTATGAAAGGAAGCGTAGCCCTGTCATGTAGTCTCAGACCAAAATGGAAATCCGTAGCATCATCTTAATCATCCTCATTCTCATCGATCAGCATTTAAAAAAATGTCTCAAATTCTGTGGCCCTTCATGCCCTGCTCTCATGGTGACCTCAGTTTCGATGTCCTCTCCACGTCTGTGGCCTTGGTTTGGTTCCGTCGGGGTCACCGGTATCGGCAAGTCCATGGGGGCTGTCGTTGGACGGATGTGGTGGCACCCTCCGGAGGGAAGCTCACTCATCCGCTCCACGACTAAGCAATTAATGTCGTCATAGGGTAGTAGTGTGTCCGAGTTATCAAGGCACCATGAACACCACCGAAGTGACTCGCACAGTGAGTGTCTCCTCAGTGGGTGCCTCTTGACGACTGACATTGACTCTCCCTGTGATGTCGGTGCGGGGCTGCGCGGCCTGACCGCTGTGCTGTGACGGAGTCGAGTGAGCGTCGTGTGTGTACTGCCTCTGAGGTGCCAGAGTTGACAGAAAAACAAAACAAAAAAAAAACACTTTGCTGATATTTAGTGATTGTGTCGTCTTTCACACATACAACTCTACTCTAACTTCTACAAATCTGCATTACCGATACAAACTGTTACTGTAATTCTGGTGATTGAAGGTCGTCTTCCATTCACATGTGCCCTATCATGGTGTCGAAAATCGCTGTGGTAGGTAAGGCTTCATTCTTGTCACTGCTGCCTTAAATGCTGATTCTGTCACTTTTCACAGGTAAAATAAGATAATGTTGCTTATAGCCCAGCCGACCGCAAAGGGCCATATCAGGGCTGTCACCACGTTAAAATCAACCCACAAGTCGTCTTCAAAAAAAAAAAAAAAAAAAAAAAAACCTTCGCACATCTCTTTAAACTACATCTTCTAAAAACGTACCAGAAACTTCGTTAAAAATCTTTCTTCCGTAAAATCTTAGATCAGATGAAAAATGTTAATCTCTTTCAGAAACTCAAAGATCACGTCAGGTGGGACATCTCTGAACAGGGTTTTCATAGACTCGGCTGTAAAGTGTTTATGTCTCACATCGTGCAAGTCCCAGCAATCTAAAAGAATATGTTTCACTGTGAGTGGAACATGACATGGAATACACCACGGAGCTTCTTCACCTTTTAAAAGATAAGAGTGGGTATAAAAGGAGTGACCTGTGTGCAACCTGCACAAAACTGTCTCTTCCTTACGACTACGTGTGGCAGACGGTAAAAATTCTTTTAAATTCGGACGGATCTGGAAAAGTTTGTTGTCCATCTGAGTATTCCATTCCTCTTGCCAGAGGTTTCTAACGTAAGTTTCAACTTTGGGTTTCACGTCCGTGTGCGGGATGGAAAATCGGCACGTTTCAAGGTGTGTGGCATCCTTGGCAAGTTGGTCTGCCTTCTCGTTGCCTCGAATGCCGACGTGACCAGGGACCCAAGCAAAAACTATGCTGTACCCGTAGTTTTTTAGAGTAGTGTATTGTTCAAATATATTCAATAGTTGAGGGTGTTTGAGGTTACGGCCAGCAATGGCCTCCAGAGCAGAAAGGGAATCTGAGAGGATAAGAAAGTCTTTGTGATTTGACTCCGAGATAATTTTCAGAGCCAAAACCAGCGCTGTGAGTTCAGCGGTGTATACAGAGCTGTCTGAAGGAATATGTTTTGACATATTTCGGGAGGGAGCCGTTGAGCAGTAAGCAGCACAAGCAACTCCCTCCTCGGATTTGGAACCATCAGTAAATATCTTGTGGAATGAAGGGAACTTGGAACAAAGTTCTGCAAAAAAAGAGTTATATGCAAGAGAGCTGGTCGAGTCCTTGCGGTGAGAGGCCAGATCGAAGCGGATTTCTGGAGTGAGAAAAGTCCAAGGAGGGACGTCTGGAAATTTGGAGTCGTCACAGATGTCTCCAAGGTTGACCTCTGCATTACTTAGATGAGGACGAATACGGATTCCCAGAGGAGGAATAGAATTAGGTTTGTCTTCGAATTTCTTGGTGAACTTGGGCTCAAAAACACAAGAATAAGCAGGGTTTTCCGGTTCAGAAAAAAGATTCAAACAGTAATTAAGAGATAATTTAAGTCGACGGTTGGAGAGGGAGGGTTCTCCAGCCTCTGCGTACAGGCTGTACACAGGGGTGGTGCGGAACGCCCCGAGACATAGTCGAAGCCCTTGATGGTGAATAGGGTCTAGAGTTTTGAGATAGGAAGGTCTGGCAGAACCGTACACGACACAACCATAGTCCAGTTTGGATCGGATCAGAGCCCTGTAAAGATGCAGAAGGGTTTTCTTATCGGCACCCCAGTCCGTGTGCGCCACGACTCGCAAGATGTTCATTGCTTTCTGACAGGAAGTTTTCAAATGTTGAAGGTGACTTTTGAAGTTGAGTTTTTGGTCAAAAATGATTCCCAGAAATTTAGCTTCTTTTACAGCTGGAATGATAGATTTTTCCAGGTGAATTTCGGGGTCAGCAAAATACTGTCGAAAATTATGAAAATGAATACACTCGGTTTTGGTCGACGAGAACGTAAAACCATTTTCCTCGGTCCACTGACGGATCCTGTTGACGCAGAGCTGCAGTCGGCGTTGCACGCCAGCGTACGAGGCTCCAACTGCGTAGAGAGCAAAGTCGTCGACAAAGAGAGAGGATTCGAAACCTTGGTTTACGGATTGTACGATATCGTTAATTTTAATGCTGAAGAGAGCAGGAGAAAGGATACTCCCTTGGGGAACACCCAACTCCTGCTCATGGATGTCAGACAGCGTGGTGCCAACACGAACTTGAAATTTCCGATCAGCCAGAAAGTTTTGGATGAAGACAGGTAAATGGCCTCGAAAACCTAGATTGTGCAGGTCCATGAGGATACCAGATTTCCAAGTGGTGTCGTAAGCTTTTTCCAAGTCAAAAAATATAGCCACCACATGCTGGTTGTTAACAAAGGCGTTTCGGATGGTGGTTTCCAGACGAACTAGATGATCAACTGTAGAGTGGTATTTGCGGAAACCGCACTGTTCTGTGGCCAAAAGGCCATCGGTTTCCAATTTCCACATCAGGCGGGAGTTTACCATCTTCTCCATAAGTTTGCACATGCAGCTGGTCAAAGCTATTGGACGGTAATTTGAAGGGTTGGATAAGTCTTTTCCAGGTTTGGGAATGGGGACGATCAGGGCTTTCCGCCAAGAAGGAGGAAAACACCCTGTAGACCAGATATAATTGTATACTTGTAAGAGGATATGAAGACAGCTTTTTGGAATATGACGGAGGAGTTGGTAGTGAATATCATCAAGACCTGGAGCAGAATCAGAACAGGTCTGAAGAGCCGACTTCAGCTCATCGAGTGAAAATGGTAAATTGTAGTCTTCAGTATTGTTAGAGGGAAAGGTACAGGGAGTTTTTTCTTTCAAATGTTTGATTTTTAAAAAGGCAGCAGATTTTTTCGCGGAAGAAGAGTTGTTTTCAATTGTGGAAGCCAAAAGATTGGCGACCGCTTGTCTGTCAGTAATCAAAGCATCTGCAAGTTTCAGGTGATGAATTGAGGGGTTGGTGTTCTTCCCTTTGATTTTCTTAATTATTTTCCAGACTTTTTTCTTTGGAGTTTGAGCTGTCAGCTTGGAGCAAAAGTTTCTCCAAGACTGACGTCTACTCCTCTTAAAAACATATCTTGATTTTGCACGCAGATTTTGATGGGCTCGAACGTTGGGCATTGATGGTCTGCGGTAGACACAACGTTGAACTTGTTTGCGCTGGAGTTTGATATGTTGGCAGTCAGAATTGAACCAAGGTGTCTTTGGCATTTGGGTTTGTTTGAGGAAGTTGAAACGGAGGCCTTGGCGCATTTTATGAGGATATTGGAAACTGTTTCTGCGGGATCCGGACTTTGTAGAACTTCCTCTGTGAGTTCCCCACGGACAGTTCCTGCAAAAAGATCCCAGTTCGCGTTGTTGAAATTTAGATGCTCTGGAACAGTGCAGCTTTCAGTCGCTTTGGATTTTAGTACAATTGGAAAATGGTCACTCCCATGCAGATCGTCAAGTGCCGACCACTCATAGTCCAGGACCAGCGAGGGTCGCACACCGACAGATCTAAACATGAGAGAGCACCAGTAGCAGAGTGGAGGAAGGTTGGAGATCCATCGTTAAGACAACACAGGTCAAGCTCTGAGAAGATGTCTTCCAGGAGGAGACCTCTTGATGAAGAATCAACGCTACCCCAAAGAGGATTGTGCCCGTTGAAATCGCCCAACATCAAAAAAGGTCGTGGAAGCTCCTCAATCAGGCTGACCAGTTCTTGCCGACTGATAGATACAGAAGGAGGCAGATATATACAGCAAATAGTGACTGTTTTATGCAGAGAGACTCTGGCAGCTAAAGCTTGGAGGGAAGAACTGAGGTAAACAGGGCTAAACAGAAGAGATCTGTGGATAAGCAACGACACACCTCCAGTCACTCCGACTGCAGAAGGCTGTGCTGGTTTAGAAAGAACATTAAAACCAGATAAAGAAAAAGATTTGTCAGAGCGGATCTGAGTCTCTTGAAGAGCAAAGACAGCAGGTTTTAGATGTTTACAGAGGAGTTGCAGCTCTTCAAAATTAGAATTCAAACCTCGAATGTTCCAGTGACATATTACTGAATCCATGAGAATGGAGTGACGACAACAGACTTCTCAGTCCATTGCTGTCTCGTCATCATCCGACTGCAGTGGAGAATACGGATTGTGTGTTTCCACACTTGAACGCTTTTTCTCTGGAGTGTTCTTTGTTCTCTTGGAAGCTCCCGAGGCAGATGACTGGCCATCCACCTCAATGATCTCTGCACCAGAGGACTTCCCTGGGATTGTGCCTTGATGAGGCACCGCTTGGGGGCCGCGAGTGCCCCTGGGAGGAACAGGGGGTTTTTTGGGGGAGGGGGTGCTTTTGGAGCAGAGGGTCTCCCGACCTGTGTCTGCAGGGCAGAATGGGAGACAGTGGGTTTTACGCCACAACTGAGGGAGTTTGAACTTATCACAGGAGTAGCGGATTTCTTGCCTCCGCTGGGGGCAGATGGTTTAGATTGCAAAGTCTTAGAAAAGCAAAAGGTGTCTGTCTGACAGGAAACAGACACTGAAGAAACTTTTTTAACAACCTGAGAGTACGACATGTTGGGATGCGGCGGACTGCCCAGAACAAGCCTTTTTGCCTCATGGAATGGAATCCTTCTTTCCGTCTTCACCCTTTGGATGTTACTTTCCTGGCGCCAAACCGGACACTCTCTAGAGGAGGAGGGGTGGCCGCCTCCACAGTTTGCACAACGAGCCGGATGAACGCATGGCATCTCGTGGCTTGGTTGGCAGCAGACGCCACAAATCTCCTCTCCAGAGCACCGGTCCCGCACATGACCAAACTTCTGGCACCGGAAACAACGCATCGGGGATGGAACATATAGGGTAACCTTGACATTCAAATAGCCCACCTTGATAGATTGTGGCAGCGAAGGGGTGCAGAAGGTCAGAAAGAGGGTATTTGTTGGCACTCTTTCTGAACCCTTTCGAATTGTGACTCTTCGCACATCCACGACTCCTTGAGATTTCAGTTCGAACCTTATCTCGTCCTCCGATATTCCTTTTAAGTCTGGGCAGCGAATGACCCCCTTTGAAGAATTCAGGTTCTTGTGAGGTGACACCTTGATTTTTCGGTCGACAAGAGCTGTTGATTTCAGGAGCCGATCCGATTGACATTTGGTACCGCATTCCACCAGAAATGAGCCATTTCTCAGTCGTTTGATTGATTTGGGATTACCTGACAGACAACTGAAACCTTTTTGGATTGCAAAGGGGCTGAGTGCAGACAAAGGTTTGTCTACATCAGCGCCCTCCACCACCAACCAC
Organism: Conus canariensis; assembly: GCA_033310375.1. Taxonomy (NCBI): domain Eukaryota; kingdom Metazoa; phylum Mollusca; class Gastropoda; order Neogastropoda; family Conidae; genus Conus; species Conus canariensis. The sequence goes on from JAMYXO010007466.1 coordinate 11,146, forward strand.
GAGGGCCAAGATCCAGACTCTGTTCGGACTTCTGAGTCCGAGTCAGAATCACGATCATAATCTGATCTCTCTTTGTCTCTCTTTCGCCGTTTGGAAGGGAGTTTAGTTAATGAGGCCATGGTGTAAGATTTAGGAATTCGTCCCTACCATACCCACCCACCATCGAGTCCAACTTAGGGGCCAGGGCCAAGAAACTCTCGTCTTGGACCCCTTCCGGGTTTCAGTAGGGATATACAACAAAGCAGCGCCAACTCACCCTATCCCCCCCGATCATGCCCAGCTCCCGGGAACAGAGAACCGAGCACTACAGGGGTTACCTTGGCCAGCTGGGGGACTGCCTGTTTTGACCCATCCCCATGCAGGGGTAGCCGGTTGACACACACAGGCCTATGTGTGCCTCCTGTCTAGGAGAGGTCCGAGCCAAAGTGATGTGTTGAGGGCGCTGGCCCTCTCAATCACCAGGACTCATTCCCCTCCGTCACAGGTCGCACCCACGGCAAACGCGGCGGATCTTAAGAAGACCACACAGAGAAAAAGAGTGTGGAAAAGAAGACTTGAAGGGGAGACGAAGATAGAAAAGAGCCAAATAAGAAAGGCAGAAAACAAGAAAAGGAGAAAGGCGGGTTACTATTAGTCAGGATCCACACCCTAGCCATCTGACATGGGAAGCCCTACCAGGGGCAAACAACTCCTTACCACGTTGTGCTTAGGCCAGATAGCATCCTGACTTTTCAGGCCTAGAAGCATTGTAAAAAAAAACCAGCCCATCGTCAAGTATTGATTTCCCCCGCCAGCAAAGCCTAAGGGATCACAGGACCACGCAAGCCCTCCGACCACGGCAAGGTTGCAACCCCCGGAGGGGGCCCCTTTTCACAAATGCTTGATTTGTTACCTCAAAGAAAAAGCATTTACTAATTTTCACAACTTTCATGCTGTGCATAGT